>JNEV01000991.1:0-14268 GCA_000697495.1 Saksenaea oblongispora B3353 | reverse complement strand
GAACCTTATAAAACGTTTATTTGTGTGGTGATCAATACAGCAAAGGTGTGTAGAAAAACCAAAACCAAAGATGGATGATGGAAAAGACAACAAGTCTTACAAAACGTATGGCTTAAGATCAGTTGCTCTAGCATCGGGTTGATGAGTGAGCAAGGAAGAGAAAAAAAAAAAAAAAAGAGATAGAGATAGAGATGTAAGATGGAAATAAATATCAGAGACGGGGGAGATGAGAGAAAGGGTGAAGAAAATTGGTAGAAAAGTTATGTCAAACTGAGAGGGATCATGTTGGTACCAGTGAGGAATGTACTAGGTGAAGTGACAAATGAAAGTGAGCGATCGCATTGACAGGAAGTGAGATGACGTGGTGTAACTGGTGTAGTATTCGAACCAGTCACTTGTAGTGAAGATTGGCATACATGGACAGAACGTTGTCAAAGTGCAATAATGGCCTGAGAAGAGTGAGAATTGTTGTAACTCCAGTTACAGCGTTGCACCCACAAGTGGTGTCCAAAGTGTAAGATATCATTGATGATCCAGTGATGCATGTTACGAGTGTAGGAGGGTTGACTACCAAGGTGAGATAGGTTGTGAAGATTATGGTCATCCATACTGCCAACATCTCCAAAAGCTAATCCATCGAGGTGGACGGTAAAGCCAAGAGCTTCGTACTGTTGCTTTATGATGGTGTACTTGTCGACTTTGCAGGCCCTTGTGCGTTGCAGGCATGTTGTGTCGGTGGAGGAGTTGGATGACGATTGGGCAGTAATAACGACATCTAGAATGAGGGCCATTTTCTTATGTTCATCAACCACTACCAGATCAGGCTGAAGTTGCATGTTTTGTAGAAGCAGTGGACACTGGTTGACCATGACAATAGCATTGGGGTTGTTGTAATGGGCAGAGGCAGCAATACGTTCAAGTATTTTGTTGTGGCACACGGTTTGTAGCTTTTTGGAATCTGGGTCGCCACAGAAACAAAGGATATGATGAATATCTTCATGTTGATGGCAGCGAGAGCAATGCGTATTGTTTTGGAGTCCCCAGAGCACTTTGTTGGCGTTAGTGGGCAACATATCTAAATGGCTTTTGACAGCAAAGCTATATGTGGAGGCATACAAATCGTCAGTCCTAATCCAGGCATTGGCAGCAGGATGTTGCAGCGTAGCACAGGCTTGGCCCTGCACTGCCTGCTGTTTCCAGCAGTCCATGAGATGGACCTGGCAGAGACGTTTTAGTTGGCCTATTTTCGTCACACGGCATGGCTGTCTTCCATCATCACTCCTATGCGACTGCTCGGCAGGAGGAGATTCCCATGGTTCTTTAATACCAAACTTCCCAGTATTGTCAAGGATGATAGAACAACCGATATGTTTCACTGAGGACACCACCTGTGCAGATGGGTCAGCTGTGTCACGATACATATGGCGTTTCAAATGTTCGTAGCCACCAGACAAGTAGGTAAGGATATGCTGGTCAGTGCATTGATGAAGTGGGAAGTTGGTGGGGTCACTGTTGTCTGGTTGGCAGTAGTGCTGGCAAAGAAGCATATCAATTTCACTGCGAATCATGTGCCGCATGGCAGGATCTTTCAAGTTGAGTAATCCAATGATATGGATGAGCTGTGTACTAGCAGCCCAGTCCTTTGGATCATAGAATCTGAGTCCACCTTTGTCAACTGGCATATGAAAGATTGCCAAACTTGAACTGGAAGGGAGCTTAACATAGTGGCAGATAGCATTACACATAGCTTGGCCAAGTTTTTGCGCGTGGTGGTTTCCTAGTCCATTCAATCAGATATAATACTCCAATTGAGGCAACACAAAAGTCTTGAGCGCATGATGTTTCTGGAAGATCCGGAGAGGTGAGTTGGCAACTTTATTGGCTTGCGTCTTGATATCGGCAAGCAGTGTTTGGAAGTTGCAATAGATGCCATTGCACTGGTGACCCACAGAGTTGCCAAGATACTTCCAGTCATCCAGAAGGCTGATACATGGGATGTCTATGCCATTATACGTAAGACGCATATGCGTGTCCTCCCATCATCACATGTCCCCTTTTGGCAGTGTAGCTGAAAAGCATGTCTTCTGCACATTAATCGTCAATCCAGTAGTTTGTGTGAAATTAACAACAGTGTTGTGCAATTGGTGAAAGTGTGCGGGATCATGCGAGAAGATGGTGAGGTCGTCTGCGAGCAGGAGATGGTTATGTTGGTGTTGCTGTGAAGGCAGCTGTAGGAGATTGAGTCAATGCAATAATTCCAGCAAGCAGAGAGTAAAGATTATGGGCAACGCTGGGTCACCCTGCTTTGTTCTGCACTTTAAGTTGACAATCTCGGATGGACCTTGTGTGGAATGAATCCAGCAGCTGATCGATTCATACATGCTCATGAGTATCGCTATGGAGCATGTGTTAAGACCACTATAAACCAGAGCCTCTTGAATACGGGCATGACTGACACTGCCAAACACATCTTTCAGGTCATACGAGCAGATGTAGAGGGGCAGCTTTTGGCAGCATGACTTTCGGATGATGGTGTGTAAGTAGTAATCGTGTTCAATGCACCCTGGCGTCAGCATAAAGCCTTTTTGGTTATGTGGAATGTGAGCTTCCATGATATTTCGTAGCAAACGGTCCAATATGGCTGAATACAGCTTGGCCACTGCATTTTGTAGAGCAATTGGACGCCAATTAGAGGCAGAGCTTGGATCATCTTTTTTGTATATGAGGATCGTCCACGAGAGTTTCCAATGAGGTGGTATCCATGCTAGGGCGTAACAGCATTGGAAGATTTGCAAGAGCCAGTAGCAAAGACAAGGGAACATCAACCAGACTTTGTAGGGTATGCCGTCAAATCTGGGAGAGGAGCTCTTGTTGAATTGCTTGAATACCTGGTCGAGAAGGTTGGCATCAATGTCACCAAGAGCAAAACCAGAGGAAGGCAATGTTGGCAAAGGCGTATTAGCCACAGACAGTGGGCCGTAATGCTGGTTAAAATGAGTGTGAAGTTCTGCGGGTGCAATAGAACAGGATCAACACTCCATGGGGTTGACAAGTTTGTTGTAGGTAAGCTTTGGATGATGACAGTATTGATGGAACAGAGTGTTGGCAGTGTGAGACTCACGGATTTGGCTACATTCCCAAAGTAGATGGCGCCAGTCGCCACTAGAGAGAGTGGTATCATGCAAGTGCTCCATGAGAGTGGGCTCGTCGTCCATCTGCTGTAAGCCATCCGGGCTCGTGCATTGTGCTGGACGAGTATATTCGGCAACAAGCAGATATAACTGGTCATGGAACAGGTTGTTTTTGCATTCAAGCGTGGCACAATCGTCAATTTCTGTTACCAGATATTCGTCCACCAGTTCCTGGATAGTTGTCTTGAAAGTGCAATGGGCATTCTTATTTTGAAGAGTGGAATGCGAAGATACAGTCATGACGATCAAGTAGACATCAGGGTGGTAATGCTGGGGTACATACGAGGATTAATAGGCTGCCAAGGGTTGATATGTGGGGCCATATCGAGGTCCATGTTGGAGGTGATGTTGGTGCATGGTTCTAACGATGGTTGTTGTGCTTGACACGAGGAGTCAGTATTAGTGATGAGCATGTCCAAAGAGGCTGCATCAAAATCCAAGTCAAAATCGACTGAGGTAGAACGTTGACGCAGCTGTGGTTGGCAAGCATTCGAGATGGTGCTTCGCGGTAGATCACCTTCCAATCCCATAGGCAAGTGTCATTGGGCAAGCTGTGGTTCAGACACTCCGTCGAGTTCTCTAGCGAGTTCTCCACTGGTTCCTCTATCCACTCCTCCACCAGTTCCTCTATCCACTTTTCCATCTATTTCTCAAACGATTCCTCCATCTGGTCCTCCAGCTATGCCTCCATTCAGTCCTTCTGCTACTCCTCCATCCTGTCCTTCCGCCACTCCTCCAGCCAGTCCTCCAGTTAATCTGCTATCCAATCCTCCAGGTGACCCATTGTCTAAATCAGTGTTGACGTCTGTTGTTGTATTATCTGATCCAGTTGGATCAGGTAAAGTAATTGACAGAATAGAGCTGGTAGTGCAGGGTAAATCGATACTGTTTAAAAAAGTAAGTACCCTTTCAGCTGTTCACGGTGTAAGAGGCAGATGGGGGTCACCAGTAGGTGACTCCTTGGTATCCATGTTCTGTGCTTGGCAGTGAGATTGGTATATATGACGTATAGGGTGTTGTTGTGGAGATGATGTGCGACAGTGGCGATATAGTTCTCAATCAGGTTGTGGAGAATGACAGGCCAAACTGCGTTTACCAAGAACCTGATCCGGTTGTAGTGGTGCCAGCCAAGAATTGGTGTGTGGGGATAGTTGAGGTGATTGGGCTGGAGTATCAAATGCAGAGAGGTCATCAATGCTACCAGTGAAGGAGAGATAATCCTCAGTGTCATCATAATCAGATTCGTCCACTGCAGCAGAAGGATCTGTTGCATTTGAGGCAGTAGTTAATGCAAATGAGCGAGAGTCCTTAAGTTGCAGAACTGTTTTGCAAATGACGTTAGGGTGTTTCCAGATGTGCCATTCACGTAGTTGATCTGTAATGGTGCCAAGATCCCAACCAACACGACTGATGATGTCTTTAAGTGCAGCATAGTGATCACCTGAAAACAGTAAGTTCCATGTCGTTGCGAGAGCCTCATTAAGACCATGATGGGTCAGTTGATGAGTTTCGAGCTCCTGGCCAGGAAAGCTGCATTGGCAACCAATGCAGACGTGGGGCACCTCAGAATCGGACATGTCAGAGGTATTATCGCATTCGTATTTCCTGTGAGTCTTGATAAGATGTCAGTCAATGCTAGAATATCCACAGCCCGTAGGACAACGCCAGATAGGGCATGGATGTCACTTGTGGGTGTGGTGATAATGCTTCTGCAGAGCACCAATGTCCCGATAGTGGGAATCACAGAGGGAGCAAAGAAATTGCTTGGTGGTGCTGTTAAAATCGTGGTCGTCAATTGGACATCTGTCAGGCCCAGGAGCTGTGTTTGGTGGGACTCGTATGTGTTGGTCTTCGATATATGTCTGGATACATTTGTGTTTCACAAAAGTATCACAGGAGCAAAAAGTGTCAGTACAATCATAGCACCTCCAGATAACTGTTAATTGAAACTTGTGCGATTTAGTGCAGTGTAGCACTAATGCACAGCTTGTAAAATGGATCGCTGGACATAGGGGACACTGAAAGTATACCGAATCGATATACGCAAACAGTTCTCGGGGTCCAGTGTCTACCATTGTTGCAGCTCTGAAAAAAATTTTTTTTTTTTTTGTGTGTTGAGTGTGCATTCCTGAGAAAGGTCAAAATGGTAAAATGTCGCAATGTGCCAATGAAGTCAGACAGAGCTGAAAACTGAGAATTATGTTCTTTGGATAGTGCCAACAAAAGTTGATCTAACCGAGATTGGCTGTTATAATATAAAATAATCAAGATGTGTGGTGATAAAGTGGCTCAAATTGAGACAAGTTGAGTCACTGCAAGTAATGATTTCGAGGTACAGGTACCAAAAGTTTGTCAAATGCAGTCATTCTTTTACCAAAAGATAGCTCTTGACGAGTACTTCTTTGGACAATAATTAAAAAAAAAGTGTTGTTTTTTTCACAAAAATCAAAAATCAAAATGTATTCTCCATCAGGGAGTCGAACCTTATAAAACGTTTATTTGTGGTGATCAATATGGCAGAGAGGTGTAGAAAAACCAAAACCAAGTGGATGATGGAAAAGACAATAAGAAGTCTTACAAGAAGTGTGGCCTATGATCGACTGCCCTGACATCGATGAGAAGAATGAGCAGAAAGTGAGAGAAAGATAAAAGTATGGTAATAAAAGAAAGTACGAGACAGAAAAGGGAGATACAAAATAAAGAGAAAGTATGGGGGGAAGAAAAGGAAAAAGATAGGTAGAAAGAAAAGGAGAAAGAAAAGTAGAAAGAAAAGTAGAAAGAAAAGAGTAGCAAGAGAAGTAGAAAGAGAAGTAGAAAGAGAAGTCAGTGGAAAAGGTAAGGAGAAAGACAAACAAAGATAGTAGAATAGAGTCTATAGTAGGCGAGATCAAGTGAGCCGGAGAGAGTGGGCGAGAGGTGTGCTATTAGTACCCATTAAGGCCGGAGATGGATGCCCATTGGCAGTGGAGTTTTGATGACGGTTGTTATAAGTCCAGTTGCTGCGTTGTATCCACAAGCGATGTCCATATCGAAGAATGTCGTTGATGATCCATTGGTGCAGGCGACGAGTGTAGGTGGGTCGGCAGCTGAGGCGAGAGAGATTGCAGTAGTTGTGATCATCCGTTCCACCAACGTCACCAAAGGCGAGACCATCGAGATGGACAGTATATCCAAGACATTCGTATTGTTGGTGGATGTCGTTGTATTTCTCCACTTTTCGTTGGCGTGCACGTGCGAGACAAGTACGTTGCCCAGTGGAATTAGAGGACGATTGTGCCGTAATAACAACATCATAAATACTGACGGTCTTTTTCGCTGCATCAAGAATGATGAGATCAGGTCATAGGCGAGTATTAGCAAGAAGTGGCAGTGATTGATTAAGCATGATAGTTGCTGTCGGATTGTTAAAGCGTGCCGCGGAAGCTATCCTGTTCAAGACCTTGTTATGGCACTCTGTCTGCAATCTTTTAGAGTGTAAGTCACCACAGAAGCAGAGAATATGATGGACATCTTCGCACTGGCAGCAGCGGTGGCAATGAGTATCCCGTTGCATACCCCAAAGAGCTTTGTTGGCGTTGGTGGGTAGTAAGTCCAAGCGTGCTTTTACTGCAAAGTGATATGCCGAGGGATATAAGTCATCGGTTCGAATCCAAGCGTTGGCTGCGGGGTGTTGTAGGGTGGGGCACGCTTGGCCCTGGATGGCTTGTTGTTGCCAGCGTTGCAGGAGATGTTCCTGGCAAACACGTTTTAGGCAGCCAATCTGTGTAATGCGGCAACTATTGGAACTGTTGGACTCTAAGTCAAAAGTATCCGATATCCCAAAGAGACCATTATCATTTAGGGTCACAGTACAACCAATGTGCTTGATAGCAGCAATGACTTGTGCTGATGGGTCGGCAGTGTCACGGTACATGTGACGTTTTAAATGTTCGTAACTGCCAGAGAGGTATGTGAGAATGTGCTGGTCAGTACAGTGGGTCAGCGGATAGTCTACCTGATCCAAGTTGTCTGGGTGGTGATAGCATTGTTCTAGAAGCGTCCTAATCTCGGAGCAAATCATGTATCATACTCCTGGGTCCTTGGAGTTAAGTAGGCCGACAATATGAACCAGCTGTGTACTAGTGGCCCAGTCTTTGGGTTCGTAGAAGCCCAGTCCACCTTTGTCAACAGGTAAGTGGAAGAGAGCAAGACTCACGCTGGGCGGGAGCTTGAGGTAGTGGTGAACAGCATTGCAGAGAGCCTGACCAAGTTCTTTGGCTTGGTGATTACCCAGTCCATTCAGGTGAATATAGTAGTCGAGCTGTGGCAGGACAAAGGTTTTGAGAGCATGGTGTTTCTGGAAGATCTGTAACCCAGAGTCAGCTACTTTGCCTGCTTGTGTCTTAATGTCTGATAGTAGTTCTCAGAAGCTGTGATAGATGCCATTGCGTTGTTGCCCCACGGAATTGCCAAGATACTTCCAGTCATCCAGCAGGCTGATGCGTGGAATGCGAGTACCACAATAGTGAAGATACATGTTGGTATCCTCGCGTCAATGCATATTGCCCTTAGGGAGAGTAGCAGAGAAGCATGTTTTGTGTGCATTGATGGTCAAGCCAGTTTGTTCCGCAAAAGTGACCACAGTACTATGCAATTGCCGAAAGTGAGCAGGATCGTGAGAAAAGATCATCAAATCGTCTGCAAGTAGTAGGTGATTGTGCTGATGTTGCTGTGTCGTAGGCTGAAGTCGATTAAGCCGATGAGTCAGTTCCAAGAGACATAATGTAAAAATCATAGGGGAAGTGGGGTCCCCCTGTTTGGTTCCACGTTTGAGATCAATAATATCGGAAGGTCCCGCTGTTGATTGTATCCAACACCCGATTGAGTCGTAAAGGCTCATAATGATAGCTATAGCCTGTCCATTCAACCCAGCGTATATAAGCGACTCTTGGATCTGAGCATGAGACATGCTTCCAAATGCATCTTTTAGATCATAAGAGCAAATGTAAAGAGGGAGGCTTTTTACGGCGTGAATTGCGAATGACCGCATGCAGATAGTAGTCATGTTCAATACAACCAGGCAGGGGCATGAATCCTTTTTGGTTATGCGGAATGTTATTCTCCAGTAGATTGTGCAGTAATTGGTCAACAACAGTGGAATAGAGCTTAGCAGCCAAGTTTTGCAGCACGATAGGTCACCAATTAGATGCGCACACAGGATCATCCTTTTTGTAGAGTAAGATCGTGCGAGAAAGCTTCCAATGGCGCAGGATCCATGCCAGGTGGTAGCACCACTGAAAGATGCAGAGGAGCCAGTACCGTAGACAAGGAAATAAAAGCCAAACCTTGTAAGGTATGCCGTCAAAGCCAGGAGAAGACGTCTTATTGAAGCGTTTGAAGACTTCATCCATGAGATCTCGGTCAATAGCCCCAAGAGAAAGTCCGGAGGAAGGTGTGTTCTGCTGAGACGGTGCTGAGGAGATAGACTGCAGGCCATATTGCTGATTGAAGTGTGCGTAGAGATCAGTAGGAGCGATAGAACAAGACTGTCGTTCCTGCGGATTTACCAAGTTGTCGTATGTGATCTTGGGACGGTGACAGTATTGCTGAAAAAGTGTATTGGTGGTATGACTTTCACGTATATGGCTGCATTTGTGAAGCAAACGACGTCGATCACCACTAGGCATAGTTGTATCGCGTAATTGTTCTGTAAGGACTGCTTCGTCATCCATCTGTTGAAGTCCATCGGGGCTAGTATGTTGCTTGGGACGAGTGTACTCTGCAATAAGTAGATACAGCGTGTCGTGAAAAGTGTTGTTTTTCTGTTCTATTGTTGCAGGATCGTCGTTTTCAGTGACTAAATATTGGTTGACTAGCTCCTGTATGGTAGCTTCAAAGGCACGCCTGGCGTTCTGATTCTTGAAAAGAGGCACATGAAGATAAGGTTGAGAGGAGCATGTGGACATTAACTGCTCAATGCTTGGATAAGTACGAGGAGCCATAGGGCGCCAAGGATTTGAATGTGAGGCAGGATCAACATCCATGTCAGACATAGGAGCCAGAGATGGCGAAGAAGATTGTCGCTGCTGTTGTTGGCATTGAGTATCTGCTGCAAGTGACCTGAGAAATGCCTCATCAAAGTCGAGATCAAGATCAACTGACGTAGAGCGTCCTTGTTGTTGCGTAATGTTGGCAGTAGCAGGTTCATATGAATGTGTGTGTAGAGCTGGAACGTGGGCGTGAGGTGGATACTATATGGTGAGTGGTGTTGCCCGCCTCAACAGCCCTTTGGTCAGTGTGTCCGGTACGTGATACGCCATTCAATTCAGCATCCAATCCGTCCTTCCGTCCCTCATTTAATCTACAATCCAATCCTCCAGCGAGTTCGCCAGTTGGTCCTCCATCCAGTTGTCCATCCACTCCTCTGGCCAATCCATCATCCAGTCCTTTATCCAATTCGCCATACAATCCTCGATTTAGTTCATTATCTATGCCATCACCCGAATTGCCGTCAGATCCCTTGGCCAAATTATTATCCTCCAGGTGACCCTGTACTGCCCTATCCTCCAATCCCAGAGTCAGAGGATCATCATCAAGAGAGGACTCAGGTAGAGTAATGGAAGAAGGAGAGCAAGTGGCATTGGGTAAATCGATGGTGCTGAGAAAGTCGAGCACATGAGAGGCTGTGTTTGGGGAAAGAGGTGGTCAGGGATCACCAGTGGTGTCCTCGTCAGCATCTTCCTCTTCTTGTAGGCGTTGGTGGCCTCGTCATCATCAATATACGCATGGCTGCTGTGGTGGCTGCATGGAATCAAAACGGCGACAATGAGATAGATTGCAATCGGGTTGTGGGGACCGACATGCCAAGGAGCGTTTACCCAGAATGGAAGTCACTGTGGGTGACAGATGTGGTGGCTCTGTTTGGGGAGCAAGACTAGGTGATTGTGCAGGTGTACCAAAACATGAGATATTGTCTATGCTTCCTGTATAGGAGAGATCGTCAACAGCATCGTCATAATCGGATTCATCAACTGCTGCTACAGGAGGATCGATATTGGATGTGGAAGTAGAAACGGTGAATGAACGGGAATCTTTGAGTTGTAGGACTGTTGTGCAGATAACATTAGGATGTTTCCAGAGGCGTTTCTCTCGAAGTTGGTCAGTAATGGTACCAATGTCCCATCCAACATGACCGATGATCTCTTTGAGTATTGTATAGTGATCACCAGAGAAAGGCAGGTTCCATGTGGTCGCCAAGGCATCGTCAAGGCCGCGATGAGTAAGTCTATGGGCAGCAAGTTCTGTGAGCGGAAAGCTGCGTTGACAACCAATACAGACGTCAGTCATATCAGTGTCTGAGAGCTCTGAGGTGTTATCGCATTCATATTTCCTGTGAGTCTTGATAAGATGTCAATCGATGCCGGAATATCCACAACCTGTTGGACAGCACCAGATAGGGCGTAAATGTCATTTGTGGGTGTGGTGGTAATGCTTTTGCAGAGCACCAATGTCCCAATAGTGGGAATCACAGAGGGAGCAAAGAAATTGCTTGGTGGTGCTGTTAAAATCGCGGTTGTCAATTGGACATCCATCAGGCCCAGGAGCTGCATTGGGTGGGACTCATATGTGTTGGTCTTCGATATATGTCTGGATACATTTGTGTTTCACAAAAGTATCACGGGAGCGAAAAGTGTCAGTACAATTGTAGCACCTCCAGATAACTGTTAATTGAAACTTGTGTGATTTAGTGCAGTGTAGCACTAACGCACAGCTCGTAAAATGGATTGCCAGACATAGGGGACACTGAAAGTATACCAAATCGATATACGCAAACAGTTCTTGGGGTCCAGTGTCTACCATTGTTGCAGCTCCGAAAAAAATTTTTTTTTTTTTTTTTTTTGTGTGTTGAGTGTGCGTTCCTGAGAAAGGTCAAAATGGCGAAATGTTGAAATGTCGCAATGTGCCAATGAAGTCGGACAGAGCTGAAAACCGAGAATTACGTTCTTCGGATAGTGCTGACAAAAGTTGATCTAAGCGAGATTGGCTGTTATAATATAAAATAATCGAGAGGTGTGGTGATAAAGTTGCTCAAATTGAGACAAGTTGAGTCACCGCGAGTAATGATTTTGAGGTACAGGTACCAAAATTTTGTCAAATGCAGTCGTTCTTTTACCAAAAGATAGCTCTTGACGAGTACTTCTTTGGACAATAATTAAAAAAAAGTGTTGTTTTTTCGCGAAAATCAAAAATCAAAATGTATTCCCCATCAGGGAGTCGAACCTTATAAAACGTTTATTTGTGAAGGTCGTCGATGAGGCAAATTGTAAGAAAAACCAAAACCAGAATATGGATGATGGAAAAGCTTAATAAGCTTATGGAAAGTATGGCCTACGAGCAGTTGCCCTAGCATCGAGATGATGAGTGGGCAAGAAATAGAAGTAGAAAGAAAAAATAAAAGAAAAAATAAAAGAAAAGAAAAGAAGGTGTAATGGCAGTATGAAAATATGAGACGGGGATTGATAAAAGGGGTGAGTTAAGAAAAGAGTAGAGGATTTATACTGAGCCGAGGGGGATCAGGTTGGTACCGGTGAGAAAGGTTGCGGGAGACACAGCAGGCCGAAACCAGTGATCATGTCGTCAGTGAGTGGGGGATGGCTGCGCTAGTGGTGTGGTGTTGGAACCCGTTGCGGGTGGTGAAAATAATCACAAAGATAGAGAGCTTTGTTGGCATGCACTACTGGACGGAGAAGTTCGAGAGTTGTTAGAAGTCCAGTTGCAGCGTTGCACCCACAAATGGTGCCCAAAGTGCAAGATGTCATTGACAATCCACCGATGCAAGTTGCGAGTGTAAGAAGGTCGACTACCGAGGTGCAATAAATTCTTAAAATTATGATCATCGGTACCGCCAACATCTCCAAATGCCAGCCCATCGAGATGCACCATAAAGCTGAGAGTTTCATACTGCTGCTTGATAGAAGTGTACTTTGCAACTTTGCAGGCTCGTGCACATTGAAGGCAGGTGGCTTCAGAGGTAGTGTTAGAAGCCGATTGAGCGGTGACGACAATGTCGAACATGAGAACAGTTTTCTTATTTTCGTCAACCACCACCAGGTCAGGACGGAGCGGTGTGTTGGACAATAGAGGTGGACATTGGTTTACCATGACGAGCGCCTGAGGGTGGTTGTAGCAGGCCATTGTGGCGACACGCTCGAGGACTTTGTTGTGGCGAGCGGTCTGCAGCTTTTTGGAGGCCAAGTCACCACAGAAACAGAGGACGTGGTGAATATCTTCACATTGACGGCACCTACTGCAGTGAGTGTTGCTTTGAAGACCCCATCGTGCTTTATTGGCGTTGGTGGGGAGCATATCCAGACGACTTTTCAGGGTGAAACTATAGGCAGATGGGTACAGATCATCAGTCCGAATCCAGGCATTAGCTGCGGGATGTTGCAAAGTAGGGCACGCTTGTCCCTGGATAGCCTGGTGTGTCCAGCGTTCCATAAGATGTTCCTGGCAGACCCGTTTGAGATGGCCGATTTGTGTTACGTGCCGTGTAGGGCGCTCAGCACCGGTGCCGTGCGACTCTTCAGTGGTAGAAGTTTTCCTTGGCACCTGAATACTGAACTTACTGGTTTCATCAATAAAGATGGAACAGCCGATATGTTTGACAGAGGACACCACCTGAGCAGATGGGTCAGCGGTGTCACGATACACATGGCGTTTCAAGTGCTCATAGCCTCCCGATAGGTAGGTAAGAATATGTTGATCGCAGCATTGAGCAAGTGGAAAGTCGGTAGGGTCGCTATTATCCGGGTGGCAATAACGTTGTTGGAGCAATGTGGCGATTTCACTGCGGATCAGATGGCGGGTAGCTGGATCCTTTGAGTTGAGCAATCCAAGTATGTGTACAAGCTGTGTGCTAGCGGCCCAATCCTTGGGGTCATAGAAGCCCAGGCCACCGTTGTCGATAGGCATGTGAAAGATGGCCAGACTGGCACTAGGGGGAAGTTTCACGTAATGGCGGATAGCGTTGCGCACGGCTTGGCCCAGCTGTTGTGCTTGATGATTACCCAAGCCATTCAATCGGATGTAGTACTCCAATTGTGGCAGGACAAAGGTCTTGAGCGCATGGTGTTTTTGGAATATCCATAGCGATGAGTTGGCAACTTTGTTTGCTTGTGTTTTGATGTCTGACAGGAGTGTCTGGAAATTGCGATAGATTCCATTGCGTTGTTGGCCAACGGAGTTACCCAGATATTTCCAGTCGTCCAGTAGACTGATACGTGGGATACCAACACCGTTATATGCGAGCTGCATGTGTTCATCTTCATGACGGCGCATGTCACCTTTTGGTAGTGTAGCCGAAAAACACGTCTTTTGGGCATTGATGGTTAAGCTGGTGGTCTGTGCAAAATTAACAACAGTGCTGTGTAATTGGCGGAAGTGCGCGGGATCGTGGGAGAAGATAGTGAGATCATCCGCAAGTAAAAGATGGTTGTGCTGATGTTGTTGCGATGATGTCTGTAGTCGGTTGAGTCTATGTGATAGCTCGAGCACACACAGCATGAAGATTAACGGCGAGGCGGGATCACCTTGCTTTGTACCACGCTTGAGATTGATAATGCCGGATGGTCCTTGTGTTGAGTGAATCCAGCAACCAATTGAGTCATACATGCTCATTACGATCTGGATGGAGCACGCTGTGAGACCACTATACACCAGTGCTTCTTGGATTCGAGTATGACTAATGCTACCAAAGGCGTCCTTCAGGTCATAGGAACAAATGTAGAGTGGTAATTTTTTACAACGGGATTTGCGGATAATAGCATGTAGATAATAGTCATGTTCAATACAACCTGGCACCGGCATAAAGCCTTTTTGATTATGGGGAATGCAGTCTTCCAGGATATTACGTAGCAAGCGATCTAGTGCAGCGGAGTATAGTTTGGCCACTGCATTTTGCAGCGCAATGGGCCTCCAGTTCGACGCAATGTTCGGGTCATCCTTTTTGTACAGCAGAATTGTCCGTGAGAGTTTCCAGTGCGTCGGTATCCATGCCAGTGTGTAACAGCGTTGGAATATGTGTAGAAGCCAGTAG
>JNEV01000990.1:0-29553 GCA_000697495.1 Saksenaea oblongispora B3353 | reverse complement strand
GTTTTTAATTTCAACAAGTTTGGATTTAACAGGCAACTCTTATTTTGGTTGTACTGTAATTATACTCTAACGACAAATATCTTAGTATGCAAGAGTTGAAGGATGCAGCAAACAGCTCGGACATCTTATTTACAAATCAAATACTTTCGGACGGGTTCGCGGTTGATTTTCATTTTGCACGAAAATCGAGAAACCAACGACTGGCTATAATAGATACTGAGCTGTCTGTGGCTGATTTTACATTACAAGAGGTTGAACAGTGCTTCCAACCCTGCGCAGTGGATCCTGGTCGAACACAAGTGTTTACCGCATCCTATGGATGTGGTGACGACAGTCACGAAGTGCGTCGCTGTTCGACAAAAGAATACTATACATACACAGGTTCACCGCTACGACAGAAGAAACTTGAAGTAGAGAAGAAGGCTACAGGTGTTCAGCAAATCGAACAAGATCTATTGACAGGGATAACCCAAGATGCAGATGTCTATGATAGCTATGCACGATGTATTTTGCAGAGCCTTCCGGCACTATTCGCGTTTTATGGTCCAGAGCGAGCGGAAACACGTTTCCGAAATTATCAAGGGCGTCAACGCGCTGGAGAATATATGGTTGATATACTTGTCACAGGTGGGAAAAAGTACAATCGAACAAAGCGGAAGCATACAAAATGGAATCGGAGCGTTCGAAGTGAGAACAGGAAGAAGAGAAAAAAGAAACGAAAGAAAAAGAAGGAGAAAGACAAAGAGAAGAAGAAAGCGAAGGAGGAAGAGAAGGAGGAAGAGAAGGATGAGGAGAAGGAGGAAGAGAAGAAGAATGAGGATCAGGATCAGGATCAGGAGGAAGATACGGCGGTCTCACAATTAGCACCATTGTATACAAGGTAAAAAAAAGCAAACTTGTATTGCAGTTCGATTGAATTATCGTAGGATACCGAGTCAACCTCTATCATCCGAAAGGTCGTCTTTGGGTCCAAAGAGCCGCCTACGAAAATGGACTCCAGCAGCACACAAAAAATCAGATAAAATGCCATTGATTGTGATGGGCGACGCCATGTTTGGCAAATCAAGTATGAAAATCAAAGGTCATAGGGTGGGTGCGGTTGGCAAATTGTGGAGTATACTGAAAAGGCGCGAGCGGAGAGGGGAGCTTGTGGCCATCAAACTCGACGAGTTCCGTACATCTCAGGCACGTGTATAGTCTTTTTGTTAGCGCCATTGATGCTTATTAAGGAATGCTAGATCTGTCACAATTGCAGAGAAAAAGCGCTCGAGAAGATCACCACTGCAGACGGTATCTCCCACCATGCCATTCTAGCTTGCAAACGCTGTCGAATGGTATGGCAGAGGGACGTCAATGCAGCTAAAAACATGTATTGGATTGCTCAGTCGATCTGGTCAGGCCAAGGCAGACCTGATGAATTTGCTCGATCTACGATGGCAACCGATCGCATCACGGATACGAATACCGGTTCCCCTCCTGAGGGGATTTAGATTTTTACGGTACGTATACGACATTATATATCAAATTTAAAATCATCTTAATTAACTGTCGCTTTTATAGATGCTAGCATCGGTAAGGCTTTTGTCATTGTACTCGATCAAATACTCATCTAATGGATGTTTGCGATGCTGGAGTAACTTTTTGCGTTGTCGAAGGGCTAAGTGTAAGTACATAATCTATTCATGTTTTGCATCTTTACTGAATAATGCGGTCCCGCTTTTTTTTTGTCAGCGCAAAACTTGGCCTTTAGACTGCGCAAAAAGCTACTTTTAGCAACGTAAATTTATCCACAAAATACAGTATGATAATTTTTCCCGTAGTGAATAAGTTGGTTGAATATTGGCGGAGCAAAGTGACTTGTCTTCCAAAAATGGTATTCACCATTTTGTGAAAAAAAAAAAAATGAAAAAAAGAAAAAGTTGATTGCTCGAAACATTCCACTACTCATGAGCGATCTGTCATCTGAAAAGATCGCCAAGGCCTTAAAAGGAGCTGGCCTATCCGCTTCACAGCGTATCGAGACAGCAACGGAAGCTTGGAACAATAACGACGTGTTTTTCCCAAACAAAGACGACTTTTTATTCGAATGGGTTTGCACAGCATTGACAAAACCGAACCTGAAAACGTATAACACCAACCATTTGTCCCCGATCGCGTCAAACTAATAATAATATAGGCTCTCCGAATGCTCGTTGCTTCAGATCGCCTACTGGAAACTGCTTCGAGAACTGTTGCAACACTACCAAGAACGAGCCAGTCGCGATCGGAAACAAAACCCGCCTATCATTCGCGTTCACCTTGTAGTTACATTTGCCACTTTATTGCAACAGCTGTACGCTAATGTATCGACGATAAACACCGAAGAGCGCATCGAATTTGTTCGCGAAATGGGCGCATGTCTCAACATCCTGTTCTCGAACACTTTCGCTTTCTCGTATCGTCCTGCTTTCGAGCACATGACAGCATTGGTCGATCGCGTACTGATCGCATTAAGAGATCAGTTAGACATGGTTAACAAAACCCAGAGTAATGTCGAGAAGAAAGCACTCGAGGAGCTGACTGAAGTTGCTCCTATTGTTCTGGAACGGTATGATGGACAATTGGTCCAAGCAGCTAATCAGAAAAAGGTTGAACATAATAAACGGCATTTCTTCGAAAATATCCTGACCAAGTCTCCTTCTTTAGGTATTCACTATTATCTTGGGCGACCAGTTTCCAAAGTTACTTAGCGTCCGCCGAAGACTAAGCAGCTTGTCACACAATATCTCCAGCATCTTGTCGCACACCCTGTTCCATACCGATACGATTTTCGAATATACATCTGTCCTTAAAGAATCATCCTTTTCTCGAGAAGTTACCCACTCAAAGCAAACAAGCTACGTATCAAAACTCTTTGAAGAAATGACGACAATGATAGAAAAATCAAAAGATGAAGAACAAATTCTGGATGGTAGGCTATCATCTACACCGAATTGAATTTTTTTATTCAGCTCTTTTGATTAGTTCTGGATGTACTACCTGTTCTGTTCATATCTTTTGTGGAAATGTTCCGGAAAAAAGCGAAAAGTTCGGCTTCCATGCAGCAGTTGGGACGCGTGGTTGAATTTGGATTTTTCGTCGAAACATGTACGATGCTAAGGAAAATACGCGGTCGCAACAAAAAAGCGTACCTACAATCGCTTGGGCAGACTTTACAAGAAGTCGTCAACTTGAACATCTATAGTGCACGGAATGATGATATCTCAAAGTCACAGCTTGCCGCCCTAGAACTGATAGCAGACGAAACTATTTTATACCTCAATGATTCAGAAGGTAACAGTTTGTGTTAAAAAAAATTCCGAGGGTTAACAGGGATGGTCAGCAGGGAATGGCCAGGGCTTGGTGCTACGTCTTGCCGACCTTCTCCTTCAAATTGATTTTTCACTTATTGAACCGCGTATTACCTCTTTGTGGCCTACCTTGCTACACGTAAGTCAATGGCAGCTTCATGACATTCAGTCTGACCATGGATCACTAGCCATCGAAGGAAGCGGAGGAATACTGTTTGGCCTTGGCGATCTCCGTGTTACAAACGTATACTGTATCAAGACAAATTGATGGTTTCGTGAACGACCTTCTTGTTTCTCTGAATGCGATGCCATTTGCAGATATCTACGAACTTCTGGAAAAGCCACTCTTTTCAAGAGCATTTTTGACAGAGTATGTAGTGCTTTAGGTGGTATCAGCTATCTAACGCACTTTCAGGTTTTCGAACTGTATCAGCAAACATATGCCTGCTTCCCAGGCGACAGACATTTTCAAGAGATTTAGCACAGATCTATGTACGACAGCTGAATCATCCACACCTGCCAAAAAGAAGCAGAAGCGATCACAGAAGGCTGAACCACGGGATAACTGCGTTGCCCGCCTCATTACTCTTTATTTTATAGAATTTATTGAAGCACTTCGCTTAACTCACCATCAGAAGCATAACTTTGAAAAAATCACTGGCGAACTTTATGAGCAGTTTATAAAACCTAGTTTGGAGAAGTGGGAGAAGGATGATAGCACAATGGAAAGCACTACGATACCAGCACTTCAGATCCATTTCACAGTGATCAATGCTATGGACGACGTCTATTGGAAACGACTAGCCGATACGGAACGACAATGGTTGGCTTCCACGGTTCTCCGCATTTTTCAAAAGATCAAGAAATCCATGACAACACGAACAGAACGGATTGCATTTGTATACTCTGTAAGTAACGATGGCTAGGTGGATGGCATAGACTCACTAACATATTTCAGGCAACTATTATGCTTCAACATGCTTACTTCACTTGCCTCTTGAACACGGATCCTACAGCATCCCAGACTGCGGACCTTGTCAATGCAGTGCTTGACTTTGTGGTGGAAGCAAACGATCCAAAGCTGGTTGGATCGCAGTGGGATGGCTATATGATTCATCTTGAAGATGAGCATGCAGTAAGGATTGCATTCTGGAAAGCTATCACGGATGAATGGTTCGATGTTGCATGGTAATGAAAAAGGAAATAAGATTATAGCGCATGACTAAATGGAAGTGAGTAGTCGGTTTGCAGAGGGTGAACGTGCTGAAAAGCTGGCATCCATGGTGCTTCTATCCCTTACAGAAGAAGAAACATCTACCAACGCGGCTTCAACAATGCTTACCATCCCCTCCTTGAACGAGATGTTGCTCAGATCGGCTAACTTTTACGAAGCAAAATGTTTCAAAGGTCGGACCCTCGTACATTGTCATTGGATCTAACCTGCTGGTGTGTTTAGAATGCAGCATTTCTACTTTGTTGAAGGCGTTAATCGGACTGTTTAGCGGTATTGAGCATCATACCAACGAACAGACTGAGGTGCTTGCGAAACATATTGCGTCGCTCAGCCCAACATCGAGAGAATTACCTTCTCAACTCGGCTCATTGTTAACTTCTGCCAATGATGCAATGGATCAAGATGTTTCACCAGCAGAGACTAAATATGTATACAAGATCCTGGCGTACATCAAGCTCTTGTTGCTATTTCCTTTAGAATACTACGATAAAATTGAGCGTCAAGAAGCGCTTGTTTTATCGTTCTTGCTAGATGCATGGATTATTTCCAATCTCAAGGTCGATCTTTTCGTCCGAATGAAAGCATCGCTCATGTGCCGAACACTTCATCTACGATTGATTTTATATATCAATGGCACTGGTATCCTGGTAGGCATAACAAGAAAAAGTGATGGTAGATAAGGTAGAAGGCTAAGCATGGCCATTTTTTTTTTCTGTGCTTAGGCGACGGATTCTTCTGTTCTTCGCTGGTTCCTGCAATCTGTGGAACGATGGCCGACAGAGGATAAGAAAACATTCGAGTCTTTGAAAAGCGTGACAAAGGAACTTGATCAATACACGTTAACGTAAGTACTGGTGACAAAGACTAGTGTATGCTCACATACTGGAACTGTCTTGCTAGTGCGGTGTTGAGTGGTGTACGCAATCAGGAGTCTACTGTTCAGGCAACAGCGTTTTGGCGTGAGACCTTAGCATGGCGTGCTGCGTCCCTTACAGAATATGCCAACTTTGACTGGGCTATCAACGCAGTGGAAACCCTGAATAGTCATCTACATAACAAAAGGTAACAAGACCATGGTTTTACGATTGAGTCTAAATACAGCTCCTGTAGATTTTCCAAGTTAGACCTAGACGATCCCATACATGCTAAAGACGCAATGCAGGACATTGCAAACTATGTAATTAAAATGCTGGAGGCCACCGAGGCCTTGGTATCCTTAGATACTGAAAAGGAGAATAAGCTGGAGAAGGCAGTGATGGAGAACTTTAGCTCCATGCTTATTATGACAAGACATTTAGAAGATTACGCAAAAATCCTTGGACCCCATGGAGATGAAGGTAAGCCTAGGACAAGTATCGATACAAAGGCTAAGTCGGATACGCTATAGCTATCCATGCCACTGAATTGTACAAGAGAGCGATGGCGCTTGCAAACGCATGTCGACAGGTTTTGCAATTCGCAAAAGAAATGGGCGATAAGTGGCCGGATATGATTGTGGATTTCATGGCTACGACTTCCACGACAATGACATGCTATGACCTAACAGAGGAAGCGAGCCGCGCCTTCGTTGTGCCGTATCTTGCCCGCGCCATTGTGAGTGAGAAAGGTAAGAAAAGGAAGGAATGTCATAGATAGGTTAGCTTATTTTGATTGCACTAGGCATTGCCTATGCCGAGAAGCATATTGCTCAGCCTTTGAAACTCTGGATTCAATCATTACCTAAGGAGCAGTACGAGTCAATTATTGAACTTTACATCTCCGAGATCCCACTTGAGGCTATCATTCATGTGGACGGTAGCCCTGAGACATTGTACCTATGCACACGTATCGTGCTGGATAGCACTGACGGTAATAATGATTTATTGCAATTTAGAAACGTAGTACTCATGCTGTTTGTCCATAGCACAAAAACGACGGTTACAACGACTACTATCGCAACTTGTGCTCCAACTATCCATCCTACTTGGTCATACAGGCTCTCTGGTGGTGATGCGACAGATCGTAGAAATTTTGACCCATATCACGTTTCAAAAGACATTCGAGCTTACCAGCTTCGATGTTTCTATTATCCTGTCCTGTCTCCTTCAATTCGCGAGCTCAACTGCGCCAGAACGGTTCCACGGCCGGATGGATCGTAAGATAACCCATGAACTGTTTGAAGGCCTATGCAACATCCTCAGTAACCTGGTGAAACAGCACCGAGAACGATTGGCCGACGTCATGCCTGCTTATATTGGACTTCTGCATGCCATGATGCGATGCTTCCGATCTACCCATGTTTCACTCGTCAGTGCCAAACGTAAGATGGACGATGAGAAAACGCCAACGGGTTATGTTATACCCCTTTTCCTTTCTTACGCCCCACTGGATGAATCCGCTGCGCACCTTTATGCTCGTTTGCTGGGTGAGGTGTCGTCAAGGGTTAGCGGTTCCGCACAGAATGCATGGCGTATCATGACTAGACACGCACCCTACATACTTATTGAATATTTCACCATCCAATCCGATGCCACCATGAGTATTGCATTGCCTAATATCAAGAGCGCTCTTCTGCCTGGTCTGTACGGGATTATGGATATGTGCTCCGAAAGCGATCAAAATCTCATCATGGGTGCTTTGGACGGACCAGGAAAATCTCTATTCAAGAGCTTCTACTCAAGCTGGAAGGCAGATCACAAATACTCTGGTCAATAGAAGAATAACTAAATGTATTAGCTTTTGTTTTTGGGAAACACTTTTTGTTCTTTGGGATAGGGGAGGAACAGGAAATAAGGTCATAAAAGTAAAAAAACAATTATCTACTGTCGCTATTTCTGGCATTTTGCACGCACAAATCCTAACCATTGGAAATAGCTCACACCCGAGCTTGCATGTTGTTGGTTTGCGCCTGCGGTTGCTGGTCCCGTCGGCTGCCGGTCTTCTAGTAGCTGAGCCAGGAACCACGATCGCAGCAGTGGATCGCCATCTTCCCTTACAATAGAGATGGATGGATAATATGTAACACGGCGAGTCGATCGAAGATGGGAAATGATGGATGATACACGTCTTGATAAGGCCGATTCAAGTGGTGGAAGCTGGGTGATCTGGCCAGATTTCACTTGGCCGATGTTGGCAACACCCAGCAAGTCTTTGCACAAAGCCGGCACAGCTTCTTTGCCAACCCATAGGAAGATCTTTTGGCCATTTTCAACAAGATAACATCCATGTGGTTCCAGTCGTTCACTCGTCAGATGGAGTCGTGGTGGCATGACACATTTGCCAGTAGAAGGATCAATACTGCCCGCCTAACCCATGCAACAATGAGCACATACGCAATGTTTACATTTTCTTTTACCTGTGGTGGCATGTTGTGAAGCGAGTAAAAGTTGGAATGAATAAATTGCAACCAATTGGACATCGGAAGCGTTCTCAACAAAATAGCGGCTTGACTACGAAGATCCATAGGCACATGAGGTGTATCTTGGAACGTTTCCTGTAGGATTCTGCTTAGCCCACGTCCTTTTTTTTTTTCTGCAGTACTTACACTTTTTAGGATGCCTAAAACCAGCAATGGCAAAACGCTCAAGCTACGGCAGAGAGAAAGATTGGCCACGCCAGCACTTTCGTTTCCAATCACATGTTTACTGTAGGCGCTGCAGATAGCAGCCGTTCGATCGGACAACAGATCTCTTCCTTCACGTAATTTTCGAGTCGCAGCCTTGTCGATCGCTTGATAGCAAAACAACACTTAAGTTATCGTCTTCTATCTCATGTATGGCTTACCTTGATGACACAGCGCCCGTGCAATGGCTACTTGATCTGCCTCTGAAAATACCTGGCCCACACTCTTTGTCACAGGTAGACATAAATTCATCACGCGAATACGACGCTCTCCGAACCAAGTTGTGTATAGTAATGCGGTTTGGAAGAAGACAACCGATGATTGTATGTCCTCCTCAATGCCGATATCGATACAGTAGGACTGATTGCGAGGGACATTTGGCAACGCCATGATGTCGGGCACGCGGGTTGTGCAATTGCCGTAATACGCTTGACATATTAAACCAGGCGAACATCGTGTACGCATCACAGCTTCTAATCCAATTTTCTCCGACAGCAAGGCGGTCAGTTCTTCCTTCAATTTGAGGGTATCGGCTTGATTTGCGGAATTGAATCCAGGGAAGAAATGGGTCTGACCTCCAGTGAACCGGGGAATGACATCTAAAACATTGTCCATGAGTGTGTCTCTTTCAAGACATGGATGCCTTACTTAGAGTGGCCACATCAGAATACTGGTTTCCAAAGATAAACATGTCTGCGCATACTTGCGAAGCAGTGCAGTTATTCGCAAAGGTTCTGTAGAAAGTACTAGAAGGTGCCATCAATGGCGCTTCCGTAACCGGTGTCTTCAAATCCTCCTGCGGCTTCACTGAACCTTCCCCTGCACTGGGCAAGCTTCCCTGGAAACACACGACTTTACCTCCCGTGGATGCCTAATGCTAAAGATGAGATGACAAATGCCAGATGCTCGGCTAGAGCTCACCAGCAATTTACGAGCGCCCTGGAGAGCCGGTCCCAAGGCGTTTGTGGCTGCATGGGTTCCATTAAACATGGTTTTCATTCGGGACAACAGGTCTTCAACAATAGGCCGACTTTCCGCCAGATTCACGACAAGGTCACTTGTCGCTCTCGGCAAATAAACATCATCCAGTTCACTCACAACAAGGATTTCAGGCTCATCGCCGCTCAGTTTGTAGAATGCCACCGCACTATCAACCGTGATAAAGGAGACCTTGGTGCGACCGTCTTCGTTGGGAATCTTATCTAGTGCAGACAGAATAGCATCTGCAACCACGCCAACCATGCCGGTATGAATGGCTTGGTACGATGTGTCGATCATAAATACATAAACAGGGGGTTGTGGCGGGCGGACCATATAATCTGCAGGCGCAATAAATTCGATGCAGCCATGATTGAGCTCAGGGCGACTCCAAACATCAACATACTGTTGATTGACGACATCCCAACTAAATGCAGAGGGCACTACCATCCAAAGCGACAGTTAAAACGCGTGGCACTCGCGTTCTGTTCACCTACCATCGTTGTCTAAATTACACATATTACAGCGCCATTTCAGGCCCCCTTCGACAAACTGAACAAATGGATTGATATACGTCTTACAACGTGTACATCGACTGACAATCGTATCTTCTACAAGTGGGACATATTCCTAAGGTAGAAAAGATGCAACGAGAAGCATGAGCGAGAGATCAATAGCCGGATTCAGGTACCCTACTTTTTCCGTCTCTGAGCCGGGATATGGTTCCAGGATCAAGGATAGTGGAAGGTTGGACTGCTTGAGAAGAGCGTTGGAGAAAGGTACGGCATTCAGCGTGCAGCGATTGTAACGCGCACTGCATTGAGAATACTGTGACGAAGTGGCTGTCACCTGTATCCATGGAACGCGCATGTCAGATCACGGGCGATGAGCACGCGGATGAATCATCACTTACGTTAGGAGGAAGCTGTGCTGTGGGTGGAGGGAGAGCAAGATCCTCGATCACAGGTGGTTGGCCCATCAAACTAATATCTTGTCTGATGGGCTCCTGCAACGTCATGTTTCCGACCCCATTGACGATGCCTGCTGTATAAGTGTTGTTGAAGGCAGCAGGCGTAGCGTTGTGGGTTGCATAGTCTGGTACTGGCGTCGGTTGAGCATAAGTGGGATAAGAAGGTGCCTGCATGGGCGGAGGAGGAGCTGTAACAGAATGGTCTGTAGCAGCTAGAGTGGGGTAATGGCGCTTTGCTCGTCTTGCAGAAGGGGGATAGTCTTTGGTTGGCGGTGAGGTTGGTCTGCTGTGGCTATTAGGTACGACTGTCGGTGCTTGGCGTGTTTCAGCCGAGGGAGGAGGAGGACCGGGAAATGGAGATGGTCCTCTTGATGGAGGACCACTAGGAACGGGAATGTCATAGGGACTATTCATGAGTGGCGAGAGATCAACCAATGTGGACTAATTTTTTTTTCCTATAAGCCAATTTGTGCGACAACTTGTATATCGAAATTGAAAAGGCGCATATCATTTCACAGCCATGTTCAGGACACCCTTCCATCCACCCTCGCTCTGCCACGTTGCAATTCCCTTCTTTTTTTTTGGGGGGCGCTTCCATGTGACACCTAACAATGTCACTTTCAAATTTGGCGCTTTTTGCTCATATCTACAGGGAAAAACCTGAAGTATCCGAATATGTACATTGGGGCCAAAGAGACATAACTATGTTTATAGAATGACAGTCGACATGAAAATGATGAGGGGATCTTTTAGCAAAGGATTCTGTTCTAATTGGTACAGTCAGCATACATTCTCTTCTTGTATTTCAGAAACGAATTCACATAATAGACAGGGGCATCTAGCTATGGAGAAGTGTGGAAACAAGTTCGCGTTCGCCACCGTGTATAGATTTCCAAGTGATCGATGAATTGCAATCTTCATGGAAGCTTATGATCTAACTTGAGCTCCAATTCCAACGCTTTGATACGTTCATTGAGTACTTCAAGGTAGTCGGAATCTAGTTCCGGACGGCTAGGTTTGGGTGGATTGCTACGTTTGGGTGGACGGCTAGGTTTGGATGGATCGCTAGGTTTGGGTGGACGGCTAGGTTTGGGTGGATCGCTAGGTTTGGGCGGATCGCTAGGTTTGGGTGGATCGCTAGGTTTGGGTGGACGGCTAGGTTTGGGTTTAGGGAGCTTGCGTTCGTCTTTTTCGCCCGTGGTTATCTTCATTCTTCGCCGAGATAAGTAGCAAGGCTTACAGACGCGACGGTTCGTGTAGAATTCCGTATAATTTTTCGTAACTTCACAGACCCTGCAGGTTTTATCACTCATTCCTGCACAACTGAAAGAAAAATGGAGCTGTTTGCTTCGCATCAGGGCTCTTAAAAGTCAGACATGAGACATTATTCGTCCAAATAAGCAACGTCCCCTGCGCCTACATTGTAGATCTGATGGCATATATGTTTGTCCATTCCGGAAACGTCTAAGAACATCATAAATTTATTGTCTGCTGTGCAACCCGCCCATTCTTATGATGAAATTACAAAAAAACGCGTTGTCCATGGCGGAGTTCTTCTCATCTACAGCGTTTTCTAGATGATGCAATGAGACTGCCACTAGCTGGAGACAATATAGGATTCCCTGACAGCCTATTTGTCCCGATATAGCCCCAACTCTAAGCATTGCATCGTCGTATGATCTAATTTAAGAAGAGAAGAAGCGGATGACAAGGAAGTAATAACCGTATCAAAAACCCCATTTCCATGATTTTATGCTGATGTGATACGCAGCCGCCGGTGCATACTCCACCTATACTCATCTTGCTGTCTTCCGAGAATGTCTTCTTGCGTATCTCTCTTTTCGTTTTGGATCATCCTGTGCATCACTGCATCTCATCACGATAAAGTGTATGTGCCTCCGTTGGCGGTGACGCATTTCGATTTTACCCTATTTATTACTAGCCTATGAACCTGTATGTTGTCACGGTAGCTGTATCTTTTCGTCTTAGGGGATGCTCTAATGGAACAGCTGATTTCACGGAAACAATGACTGTGTGGTAATTTTGGTTCCCATAAGCAAACGTGTCCTATCGAGGCTGCATCGTATGCCACGGCGATCATCAAATGGATTCACCTACCAGTCAGATCAAAGCTTGATTCTGGAAATTGTTGTTATGCGAGGGAAATTTTCTGTAATTTTCTGAACATCAAACAAACACCGACACCGTCCTATCACAGGCGATCATTCTGCACACTGTTATTAATGAGTTCTCCGCATGATATTAACGCCGTTGATCAATGAAGCAGGGAAGAGACGGGAGAATGGAAAATCTTTCGTACAACTTCAGTTTCTCTTCAAACTCCACTGTTCTTTCAGCAACCCGGCCCGCTCCGACCCGAGTAAATGGACACAACTGTGTCTTTCACATGCATTATTATCATCATTGCCTCCTTCCCAAATCAACATAGCGCGCTCATTGGTGCCAACGTCAATAAAACAATACAGAAGAATGTGTATTTCTTTTCAAATAACCAAATTTTAGTTTTGCTTTACTCAGTAGCCATGAGAAGCTTGATCTTAGCAATGGCTGCACCAGGTTGCAGACCCTTAGGACAGGTCTTGGAGCAGTTCATAATGGTGTGGCAACGGTAGACAGACATCGAGTTCTGAAGCTTCTCGCGACGTTCAGGACCGAATTGATCACGAGAGTCAATCATCCAGCGGTAAGCCTGCATCAAGACGGCAGGGCCGAGGTATTCCTCCTACACAAACGATTCCGCGTCAATTCAAAACGTTTCCTTGACACGTTTTCTTTTTTCGTAC
The DNA here is from genome assembly GCA_000697495.1 of Saksenaea oblongispora B3353. Lineage (NCBI taxonomy): Eukaryota > Fungi > Mucoromycota > Mucoromycetes > Mucorales > Saksenaeaceae > Saksenaea > Saksenaea oblongispora. The sequence goes on along the minus strand of JNEV01000990.1, from coordinate 16,637 downwards.
CTGGTTCCACCAGTAGGATGGGCAAGAAGTCGAGCAACAAGCGCAAAGAATACATTCGTAAAGTCCATCCTAAATAGAAAATCCCATTCAGTCTATTGGCGAGCGGAAAAGACATGTGTCTCTAAGCGCGATCTTACCAATTTCTTTCTGTCCTCAATTGACTGAAGGTTCTCCTTGCCGTCGGTAGGACCGTTCTTTTGCTTGAGGTAGGGTTCGATGCTCTTGTACTGCTTGTAGAAGTGCGTGAGATCGGGCACCAAATCCTTGACAATGTACACTTTTTTTATGCAACGGGTAAGTCATACAACGAAGTAACGCGGACGAAAACTTACTGTGGGGCAAGGGGTAGATCTTGGTAGGCTTGCTGACATCGCGGTCAATCTTGGAGATACAAGCCAACGTGTTACCACCCTCAATGTTCATAGCGCAGGAACCGCAAATGCCTTCACGGCAGGAACGACGGAAAGTCAACGACGCATCCTGCTCGTTCTTGATCTTAATCAAAGCATCCAAAATCATAGGTCCACATGAGTTCAGGTCCACCGTGTACTTCTCCAAGTAGGGCTTTTCGGTGGGCTTGTCCGGGTTCTAATCTTCGCGGTTAGTGTGATCACAAAGTACACAAAAAATAGCGGCATAATTACCCAACGGTAGATCTCGAAGGTCTTGTGCAAAGGCTCCTTCTTAATGGGCTGGTCTTCAGCAGGAGAGGCCATGTTGGTGGTGGCACTGGTCTTCAAGGAACGGGCCAAAGGCTAGAATAAAAAAACAACGCATGAACATGACACGTGACAAAAAAGGCTCCATGCAATGCTTACAGCAGCGGCGCCCATCCAACGCGCACGGGTGGTCTGAACGGCAGCACCTCTCAAGGCAGCGAGAGTGAACGACATGTTAGAAGAGTAGGGAGGGTTTGGTTAAGGTAATGAAGTGCGGGGTAAAAAAAAAAACAAAACACGGTTCTTTCCGCACTGGGGGGCCGGGGTGCTGATTTTTCGGTTCCAGTTGGCAACGTGTGACTGTAGATTAAGTCAGTTCGCACTTAAAAAAGTCATCTGTTAATGCCTTTTTTTTTGCGATATCTTTTATCCCGTCAGACCGTCACATGTTAAGAGATAAAATGTCTACCAAAATCGATTATACCGGAAGTGCTTATTTTTTATTTCGCCGGGAACGAAGGCAAATAAAATGCTGGACCGATGACATGCGGGGAAAAGAGCGGAGTCGAGTCGCAATAGAAGAAAAGCCCAAGAGAACAGCAAACAGGTGCTAGCGATGCATTAACCAAGGTGTATATATGTATGACATAAAGATAAGACGGGTATCTTGCGTGCATATTGAGTGATAGAAGCATTAAATGTATCTGCGCTTAATGCCGCGTGAGCTGTCATTCAGAGAGAGGAAGCTAGGTCTTTAGAGAGAGAGATTATTAGAAAGAAAGCGGCTTCGTAACAGTGACGACAACGATGATGATGGTGATGAAATGATGCAACCGTCCCACCAGTTGCCTTACGATGACCTGCGCTTCACGAGCACGACAACATGCCAAGAAAAGTGCTTGTCAATTGTAGTCTGCCTAGCAGTCTACGTTTCAGTATCATATACAGCTCTATAGGACTAATAATGTCTTTCTGGGACGCAGATGCACTGATGGAATACTTCTGTGTTCTCTGATGTCTCTTTATTGTCCATAGACTACCGTACTGTGGTTTGCATTGGCTTCCATGGTACGTAAGGACAAAAATGGTGCGGTATGTTAAAAATCACAAGCTCTACTATGCATCGGCGGAAAGTTTCGCTAGACCAGCAGATTTCCTGGAAATCCATATATGCAGACCTGGCATGGTCAATAAAGATCATGGCTATTTGATAAGCCACATGGAATATACCTCTAAAGAGAACCTACAAATTTATGTTTCCTTAGGCAGTAAGCGAGGTGCAGATCATAGCAAATAAAAAGATCTAAGTAGGGAAAGACGCAGCGCATGGGCTGTTCTTTTCTGGTCTAGACCACACAGAAAAGCAGAATTAAATGCTGGCAAAGTAGGATGTGTAAACAGACGTTCACCCCTGACACAGTGATATCGTTAAGAGTTCCACAAGGGGCATGTGATAGAGTTACCTGTCAGTTAGTGGGTGCCGGTCGGTAGGCTTCAATAACCAACAAAAAGCCAACGCTATGCGTTGACATCAAGAATAAACCAATAATTTATTGTCGCAAGGCTTGTTGTCCAACCGAACCGTCATTCTCATCCACAGAGGGGAGTAACACAGCGCAATAGAGTTAGATGGTGTTCTCATGTCTTGATAGGAGACCCTTATCGGACATGCCTACGTGGCTCTTGCTTTTATTACCATCTGCTGTATTCTTATAAATGAGCCTGCGACACTTTTACTGACATACTTCCTGATGAACCACTTTTACACTTCTTGTAACCCTTCAAAGCCGGAATTACCCTTATCCATGGCTTACTTTTTCCCGGGTACACAAAGATCTCCGACATAACTGCCATTTCTTATGCAACGAATATCACTTTTCGGGAAGCCAGCAAACAGAGGAATGCAGGTTAGTTTATTCTATTCAAAAGAAAATAGCAGCATATATACAAAGTCCCTAACAGTTTCCTATAGATTTTTGCATTCATGGCTCGTTCTCTCACCAAATCTGAACGAAATTATTCAGTCTCCAAGAAAGAACTACCAGGAGTCATCTTTGCCGTGAAGAAATTTCAAATATTTGTGGGGTAACAATTCACACTATACACTGACTACAAACTCTCACTTATGTATACACTTAGAAAGAGCTAAATCTATGTTGATCAATTGGTTGGAGACATTATTGATTACAATTTTGACGTTGTTCATTTACCAGTATGAAAAACGTTTTACCTGATTGACTTGCCCGGCTTTTTCCTGATGAACGAGTTTCGGCAGATAATAATGCCTGATACATTCTACGAACACGATGTTCGAATATACCAATCACGCAGCTCAATTACTGGATTCAACAATGCAACGTCCAGAAGAAGAACGAGGAGATATTTAAAAAAAAAAGTACATTTGTTTGGACATTTTGGTGCCGACACTATAGTGCAAATGGTACACAACAGTGAATTACATTGGGCAATATCAAATACCAAGCAATAGATGCTGTATCATCCTGCTGTGAATGTCAAAAGTTTAATATCGCGAAACGAGGCTATCATCCTCTGCGAACAGAAGACAAATTGTCCTAGAAATTACTGGGAAATCGATCTTGCCATCCCATTCCATGTCTCAACACATACTTATTGGCATTGGTGGGTATATGCACCAGATACTGTATATTGCGTGCAACCCCAAACAAACAATCAGACACTATCGTAAAAACTTTATTGAAAATATTCTATGATTTCGGATTACTACGTGTATTACAATCTGACAACGGCACAGAATTTGTAAATGGTCTTGTGTCAGAGCAAAACCATTGAAGATACGCGAGGGATAAAAATAGCGGGGAGGGCCAATACTCAATGTAGTTCAAAAACTCTGGTTGTCCAATTACATTGACTGTCCTTGAGCAGTAACTCTGCTTCATTCTACAATGAGTTGTGAATCATGTCTAACGTATAAATTGTCATAGGTATGCTTTTCTGTTATAAACATGAACTGAGTTGATAATATCGCAAAACAAGTAGATTCAATTCAGTACAAAGATAACTCAAGGGCGCATCTCGCTGATCACGGTTCAAAGTTTGATGTACAATTCGGTCCAGTCGAGGAACAAAGCTTCACTTAGCCACAAATAGAATACCACATTATTAAAGCCATCCCTGATGAAGATGATGAATACGTGGTTGAGCTTTCTACAAAAGAAAAACTTTACCAGATCAATGTAGTAATAAGTTTCCTAGATGAAAGACCCAAGAAGGCCTGAAGCAGCAACTCCGAGGTCTACAAAACAAGCTCAATAGAGAGTATCTCAAAATCAGAGGCAATCTTTAATCACCACTTGTTTTTTAAAACAATGATCATGCCATCAGTCATGCTTACAATAGTACACTAATATCTGGTTTTTAAAGAAACCTCGAATCCACTTCAACCCCCCTTTTGGCATTAAACCATGAACATAGTGAGGACTTGAACATTTTTGTAGGTTTTTTCTCCGTTTTCCCAAAATCACTGAAGATACACAGAGGTTGAACATAGCGAGGCGTGAACATAGCGAGGCATGAACATAGCGAGGGGGAAACTGTAGCATCTTATTATCCACACTCAAATGGCGTAGCTGAGCGATAGGTACAAACAACAAACCTGAGTATAAAGGAAATGGTAAAAGACGGAACAAAATATTGGGATGTGTATGTATCAGCAGTACAACCGGCAGTGAATGCAAAATATCATCACGCCTTAAAACGTCGCCATTACATTGACGTTTGCAATACAAAAGAATGCATCTAAAGACTTACTACAACGACCAAGAAATAATCTCAATGGGTGAAAAACATGAAAGAAACGTCTCGACGAAATGAAAGATATCATATTTCCTGCCATCATTGAAAGAACAAAGGCTGTAACGGAAAAACAAAACGACTTCAACAACACCGCTTGATTAAATTCCCAGTTGACAGTTACGTTGTGATCCATGTACCTGAAATGAAAGGTAAACTATATCCTACATACGAATATCGATACGAAATTGTTAAGGAAACAGCTGGAGGACCATACGTAGTAAAAGATTAATTGTTATTAGGATCATTGCTTTCCGTATTTATTATTATTATTATTCTAGGTAATCATTTACGATTGTGGTTATGAAACAGTACTTGATGGTGCCATAGTAGTATTTAAACAAATGTACAAGGTAGAGGTCACAACGAGCATGCAAATGATTAGGTTTTTCTGGCTGGTGAAGGTAAACAATGAAAATTAATAGCCTACTAACAAAAGAAAATTGCTTTATTCATAGGGAATATTGGAACGATCAATGGAAGCGATCGAGGCACTGCAAGTGTTCGACGACGTGAGCTTCATGATGAACTTGAAGACACGTTATTACTACCTTCCTTACTCAAATCTACACCCGTCAACGAAGCGTCAAGATTGCGGATTTAGATTCCGCTTCTATCATTTTTTAGTTTGGTTAGCATAGCATAGCATAGCATAGTATAATTATATCCCCCGTCCTCCTCCGCTCCTTTCACCTTTACCCGGTCTTCCTTCGATATATCTGTTTTATATACCCTTATAGTCCATTTTACTAGAATAAACAGCATTTTTCAGGTCACTGCACGTTGGATGAAAGGTTATTTTGCGCTAGCGAATTGTCTTTGTGCGTAGAGAAGTAACACTTTTCTGCGTCGTATCAGAGTGGGCCTGGAATACGACTTGGTCCATTGTGTTTCTAGATAAGGAGATGTTCCAGTAAAAAAAATCAACCATTTAAAAAAGAAGACCGTTCTATTTTCTTCGGCTCTGTTTTTTTATAAAAACATCCCCGGTACGTACTGGGATTTACTATAAACACAAGATCACTCATGTCTGTCGATCTATTGTTTAGGCCATTACGGTTGTTAACAACAAAATGGTTATACACCATTATAATGTTTTCTTTCTTAGCGCCAACTTAGCACTTCATAGACGCAAAACTTGTTTAGACTAGCGTAAAAATTGATTCAATAAACAGTATGTGTGTGGTGCCAAAAGATGGCTCTTGTAGCGCTTTTTTTTTTTTTTTTCATTAGGATACCCCAACATCTGATTTAATCAAGCTAAAAGGGTAACAGGTCGATCAAAAAATTTACGACATCGATACCTCTCAATCACAAAACAAAGGGTAGTAAATAATGCTAGTAATCATATAGTATTTGATTAGATTAAGTAAGCATTTACTACTGTCTAGGACAAATAACTTTTGCATTTAAACACGGATAAGTCCGGGACTGAGTTTTATTTAGGTTTTTGCCCGTAGCGGCGTTTACCTCAGATGCATGTATAGTCCCTAATGACAACCATCAAATCAATCTTATACAAACACCTTGCATTCATAACAAATGGTGATATTACGGGCCTTAATGTGTAACGGGTGTGTCAACATTCAGGATTTTGTCGTTAAGGCTTCCCCCAACGTTTGGAAGGAAAACTCTGGTGCTGTGGCATTTTGTTTACGTTCAGAAAGAAGCGCGGATCAGAGCCTAATGTTTGTTTTGAATAATTCAGGAGAAGATCGCTCATTGCGATCATACGTGTACTATCAATACACTCCATCATGATGCCTGCTTGCATTCATCATGTCATGACAGTTTTTTTTCTCACGCACATACGCGTCTATCACAATGTTTGTGTTCTCACGGGTGTAACGTTTTCTATCGTTGTTGCGCAAACGTTACTCAAAGTTAGTCCCAGGTTGGATGCGTCGTTTTTGTTTTCATCTGCCCATATACAGTCAACGGGGAACCTTCCCTTTTTTTTTCATTTCCCCTCAAGAGACCTCTCTCCCAATGGTTCATGAGTTGTCTGTCAGTTCACATAATAGCAGTGGCCATTCTGAGAAAGTGTTTCGTGTTAATCTCTCCATGTAAGCTAGTTGGTGTGGCTGTGGAAAATGGGTTATTGCTTACATCATGATCGTACACACGTACAGCATATCTATGTGCTACGGGAAAAGCTGACTTAAGCTTTTACTGAACAGTTGTGTTAAAAAAAAAAGGCAAACAGGCTCCGTGAATACTCGGAATCGTGCTGTAATTATATGACCTTGGATGGAATTGTTTCGCCAAGTAACGTTCATGGTTAGTACATCGGTTTTTCTTCGTTGAGATATTTCTATTTAACTCCGGAACAGATTCCCGCAACAGGGACCAGTGCCGCATCCGTGGCGAGTGGGCGTGGCGTGAGGTGTGTCTGGAAGGAACCGGATGTGGGAAATTGATGAGCTGAATCCAAAACACCGTGTCTCATCTAAAGGGCAAAGGGGCGATGAGTTTGATAAAACGTTGATGATGATGGCCTGTGCAATGAAGGCTAAATAGCAATATTTCCTTTTCATGAACGCAGCCGTTTGCTAAACAGCAGAAAAAAATACCTCCCACAGTAGAACTCGGTCAAAGGAAGAAAAGAGCACTAAACGTAGAAGGATATTCATATGCAAAAGAAAAAAAAGCTTTTATGTACAAAGGTTTACAAACAAGATAAATCATGGTTTTTGCAAGAAGCTCAGATCTGCTGCTGTAAGGGGTGTGTATACAGGTTCTTTCGGTCCTTCGCATACCACTTTCAGCCGTTCATTGGAGTCTGCGATTCGATTTGCAAATACCACGCGAATATGCTTGTACAGATAAACTCGTTTCTTTTCGGTCCTGGCAATCTGGATGTGGATTGCGTAGCGTAAGTGGTCCTTGGCATCATGCGTTGCATACGACTTTTGGCGTAGAAACGTCTTTGTGCTCCGGGGCATATCAGAGACATCGTACGGAACCAGGAACAACTTGACGGCTGTTTTGTTTGGGTTCTTGATGACAATCTGCAACTGACCTCGCGGGGGCAGTCGGTACTGAGTCATATCGACGCTACCGACATAAGGGGTTGGTAGGTCGTCTTCTTTCAGTTCGTAAAAAAACGCGGGGAATACGATTGATAAGTGAGGGGGACATTTGAGGGAAGGTTTACAGTCACCGTGGCCTAGCACACCGATTTGGGCATGGAAAGTGATGGGTTTGGATGGCATAGTGGACATGCGTCCACTTAGCAAGGACTCCTCGTAACTACCTACTAGGCTGCCATAATGCTCACCACCGACGAGAGAATTACGGCGATGGCCGGTCGATTGTTTGCGTGGAACAGAGAGAGCGGAGGGCGAAGTGGAGTAGGCCATCGCACGCAGACCACCATGCCCATGGTAATGGGTATACTGCATTCTTGGCGATGGTATTGGCATGGAAAAGTTAGGTGCCGTGTCGAAATCGGTGTCCATCCAGCGATCAATGTCGTCGCCCGGCTGGGGGCGATGGTGCATTGGATCTTCCTCTTCATCTTGTTGCATTGCGGACAGAGATAAACGGGAAAGACGTCTCATGGCAATAATGGGTACTGCCTGAGATGTAGGATGATTCTGTTGATGATGGGAATGAGGATGATGATGGTGATGTTGATGATGATGCAGATAAGTGTTATTTTGATGCAATGAATGATGATGCTGGTGGTGGTGGGGGTGGATGGCCAGGGTTTCGACAGGTTCTTGATGGTGCTGCATTCGCCAAGAGAGGAGCGATGTATGGTCAGTTTTTCGCTTTGTAGAGATGAGCAGCCGATCTTCAAAATGCTTGTGCAAGTCGGCCTGGGATTCCTTGATCTGTGCTTCATCCGGTGTTACTATGACCGGGTTATGCGACTCAGACAATGAAGCACGGTCCTTGGTGTAACCTTCTGTGTTTTCGTCAAACACCACATCCAATTGGACACGGCCGAGCTGTTCAAAATTTGCTGGCGGAAATCGGTGAACCTTGAGTTGTGCATCTGACTTGAACTCAACATTTTCACAATCACTCGAGGAACAGCGGTAACCTTGTTGTGTTGTGAACTCAGCAAGGGAAATCACAAAGCACATATCGGACTTGTGTAATTGGCTTCTTGTCAGTAGGCCATGCATAGGCATCAATCTTGTATACGAGTAGACTGCTTGCAGTAAAAGAATAATATCCGTCGTGTCTTTCGAGCCAGTTGCTGCATCAATGGGTTCAGAATTCATCATCCATCTTTCGACAAGTATATTTGTATCTTTAAGCACAATGTTGACAACTAAGGAGAGACCGGTTCGTTTCCAAGTAATGGGTATGGCATCGTCTGTGATCGCAAGACAACAATGATCGTGGGATTGCAGACAACGATGTTCAGAACCAACTCTTGCACGTAATATGATCTGAACCAACTTTGAAACGACATCGCTAACAGCGATCGGTGGTGGCTGCGAAAAGCTATCGGATTTTACGAGGATAGGCATAATCGTGGTTTCATTGGGGAAAAAAGAGAGAAAAACTTTTTTAATTTTTTTTTTCCTTTTCTTATTTGGACCACTGCCCGAATGTGCGACGATAGAAAGGATTGGCTGCACGTGATGCGTTCGCTCAGCTCTGCATTTTTGTAAGGGCGACTGAACCTCGGGTTTTTTATTCAGTCACATGTGTAGTGCTATCTACCGTGTTATCTTGATACACAACTCAGGAAGCTAAATATGTAGCCGTACTCACGTAATTGCTATCTTGACTGTGAACGTTTCTTTTTTGAATTGCGTACCTTACTTTATCAAGGGTGTACATGCCCACTTCGGCTACCATTTGCGTCAATATCTCATTGCTGACAAATGATACCAATTCAAACAAAAAAGGTACATACTGTTGGCAGTATACCTTTGCATATTTATCCAGCAATTTCATCTCAGTAACCTAGATCAGTATTGCTTGTTATGTAGAAGAAATTCAATGAAGATAAGTACTTTACTTTCATGCCGAGCCGCACCAACATGGGCACAACGATCTCGTTCCACCGTTTGGGCAGCTTGCCTTCCGTTTGCTTTGGCATTCTAGAATTCTTTTGACGCTTCGTTTTCGATGATCGCTCAGGAAATAGCATCAGTAGTGCTTCTCGTTCATAGATAAGTGGCAGCATTCCGTACTGGAAGAGCGTCCTCTTTTTTGTAATTTTGTCCTTTTTTTTTTCTGTTTCCCTTGGTACTCGCTTTTCATAGTAGCGCGTAACCCCGGCATACAATCGCTCATTCCTGCAAAAGGCACTAGCCGGGGGAAAATCGATCTGCAGTTCCGTTTAGCAAATGAGGGCACGACAAAGAAAATTGAAATTCATTGTCTTTCGAAACTTTATTTTACTATCCTTTTAGCCTTCTATACAGAGTAGTCAGTTCCCTGACCATTCACTCATGTTGTTTGACGAAGGTTTATTCACATGCGCAAACAACTCTTTCACATCGGCACCTCTGTGTGATGGCCGCATAAGAACTCCATTCCGTTTCATATTTCAAATGATATAATCCTACATCCTATATGTTTTCTCCGGAGTGCGTATATGCCAAAAGCAATCTTTTCTCCGAGATTTTACATAGCACGCTGACTTTGTGCAATTTTTCGTACACCGCTGTACTTGCCCGTTCCCGGGTATGCTCTGATCATAAAAAAAAAAGGGGGGAAGTAAAAGGAAGTAGGGGTAGTTCCCAATGCTGAACACTTGTATATAAGATATATCTCTAGAATGAATGCGTTCTATGGTATGCAGATAGAGAGATTGATATTATAGCACCTGGTAATCAATTCTTAGCCCACTTCCTTTAAGTGCTAAGGCAGATGATTTAAATGCATTGGGTAACGGTTTCTTATCGGGTGGTATGAATTCGTTTGCAGCTTTTTCGGAATGATAGATCTTGGCAGAATAATAAGTTTTCCATGAATCCCCATCCCATAGTTCAGGACAACGCATTAAAAATGCATCGAACACATTATCTTCTCCTTCGAGAACAGGATGTCGTAATAATGCAAATGACACCATTTGGATCCAAAATAACGTCTGAGTTTCTGAATAAATAATGGATTCGTGTAATAATTCTTGCGGTCGTCTAAGACTAGCCTCACGTAGGGTGTCTTGTTCCATGAGCTCAATCTCGCGTAAGATGGTTCGCAGATTAAACAACAGTCGTTTGGTCTGACCGGCATCATCCCGGACCATCAGGTACGCAATGCGTAGGAGCGAGTAATGGTCGAAGAACAAGAGTGACTTGCCTTGACAGAACCAGTCATAGTACTCGCGATCGTTCAAATGGTATGGATTCGGAATTTCTTCCCACGGCGTAACGGGCATTTTTGCCTGCGGATGAAAATCCCGATAATATTTCTTTTGTTCAGACATCTTGCTACTGCTGTTGTCGTCTGACCATTCCAATGACTGTCTCCTTAAACTTTCCGATCGGCGTGCAGAACGTGCAGTAATGGTTGATACAGACGTAGAGGATGGAAGTGAAATAGAACTTTGGCTATGTTTTGCTGTTGCCTCTCTGAAATCGAGTTTCTGGGCAACGTAGTCAAGCACCTCGTCGACTTGGCCGGAGGCTGCATCGCAAGCAAAAATACGCCAATGATGGCCTTTCAGTGCCTCCTTTAGCACTTGATCTCTTATCCATAGATGGCCTATATCTTGCACATCCATCGCTCCTGCTGCGTTTGTCTTGTTCACAACCGTCACCACAATGGCGTTTTCTAGTTGCTTCGAGAATGTCTGTAGTAGCCATAGCATATTCTCTCGTGCTTTATCGGCTACGGAAGAATCATGCTGTGTTACGGCATCAAGAAAATAGATCAACACTTGGGTATCATTCATATGGTTCAGCGCACTGCTAATCTCTAGCCGTAACAGAATGTCAATCGATCAAGAAAATAAAACACCATTTCTGTTAGTACCTGCAAACTCCCACATTTGAAATGAAAATCGCCGGAATGGAATGACTTCCACATTATGTGACTCTGTAGGAAGAACGTCAAAGACTTCATCGGGCTAACAATGCATATGATTTTTTTTTTAAAAAAAAAATTGGCTCCTTATTTTCTGATCGTTCTCGGTTACCTTGCCTGCACGATGCTTAAAGTACAGTTTATACAGAAATGTCGTTTTCCCTGATCCTCGTGCACCAACGATACGAACAGGTATTTCCACTATTTAGAGTAGGTGGTCAGCTTTGGTGGTTGACATGAGCTTCATGCCTTCATCATCATGGCCTTGATGATCCTTGTGTGTCCATAATTGCGTTAGCATGCCAGAGAATCGCTTCATGGTAGGTGAAGGAAAAGAATAACTGTCGGCTTTTATCTGGAAAAAACAAAAAAAAAGAAAATAGCTGTGAAATTGGAAGGCTTTCGTTTCCTTTTCCTTTTTCTTTTTTCGTACGACATTCACAACCCTGCATCTCAAAGCAACTGGACACACGAATAAGCCCCTCCTGCCTCCCTTCTTTTAGTCAGCTTGATCTCTTTACTGTGCGTTAAGCGTGTCCTATTAGAACAATACCATTCTCCGTACAACAGACTTTATCTCGCCTGTATACCGGAGGGTTGATCTAATCTGTCCGTCGTTCCGTAATGAACCTAATGCTTTGACAACGTGTCGCCAATTCATTTTTTTTTCAAATGCAAAATTGAGTTCGTGACACCACAAAATGGCGCCCACTCTATTAATATGAAGCAGAGATAGCAAAGAAAGAGCCAAAAAACTATCAGCCCATATCATTATCAAAGTGCAATAATAAGACATTAAAGTAATATTCCAAATCAAGAAATAGTGCTTGCTCAGGTGTACATGTATTTCTGTACACAAGCACTTGTCATCATCCAAAAAAAAAAAAAAACATACGTGATGTTTTTTACCATGGAGACCGGGAACGTCTTTTTTATTTACAGGTGGGCCAAAAGACGTAAAGTGCCACACCAGTAAATTATACATCTCACAGGGTTCTAAAGGAATGGGAAGGGTTAGGTAATAAAAAGGATACATGGAAAAAGGGAGTGTGTGGGGGAATGTGTAAGGGGATAAGTAGTTAGTAAATGCGTTCCTCGGGGCTTTTTTTTTCCATTAGGGGTAGCCATGTATCCTACGAGCCATTAACGTCATCAGGCTTTTTCCTCGGAGGATAGTCTTTCATCCACCATGGTTGGACGTTGATGTTCAACATCATCTATAGGAAGTCCATGTAGCTCTTTGTGTTCTCTTTCGGCTGTTTCTGCATCAAAGGTGCCGATCGCAGGCTGAGGAGCTGGGAAGACATGGTAGATACCAATACCGATAATAATCACCACGTAAGCAATCGGGTACAGAAAAGTAACCTACATATGGTTAGTAAGTAAGCAAAATCGTTGGATCGTTCGTTATTTCTTACAGAGTAACCAAATAAACCCAGACCGAAGATCAAACCATAAAAGTCACTCGTGAGGAGTGACAGGTTATACAGCAAGGCGCTGCCCAGTCGGAACATCACAGGAGCGAGAGAGTATAGTGTAAACATACAAACGGTATAGACAATCACCATGCCGATGGCGTAGGGTGTGTTCACAAAGGTTGACAGTTCGGAACGTTCGAGAATCATCAATTGAACCAGATTAATAAAGGTGGCAAAAAAGGTGAACATGCCGATGACTTCATACAATGGATGTTTGCGTGCCATGTACTCTTCACCCACATTGGATAAACCATAGAGCGTAGCACCCAGCAGACAAAACAGATCACCCTTGACAGGGTCTACAGCATCATAGTTCTTTCCGGTCATGACATCACTGCCGACAAGCATACCCAGACCACACAAGGCAATGAAGACACCCAGATACTGAACCCAGCGGTATCGGACCTTCAAGAACAAGAACGACAAAATCATGCAGACAGGCGTACTCCAACAGTCAAGAAGCATAGCGGAGAGCATGGATGTGTACTGGAATGATTTGACCACGAAATAATTGCCTTCAACATCAATCAAGCCCAAGATAAAATCTACATCTCCGGGTCAGAAAAAAAAGGTTTACCATCTCATCTGCTGACTTACAATAAATGCCTCTGCGCCAAAACTGCAGCAACCAACCACGGATACCGCGCTTGTAAATTGCATAGCTATTGTATACAACAGCCAGACAAGCGCTAGCGATAGCGTTTTAGTTACATGGCCGATACATAGATCGAGTACTTACTAATTAAGAAAGGTTTGACTGGTTGGTGCAGAAAAAGCAAACTTGGTACTTAAGATAGTGGTAGTAACGTTGGTTCCCGTAATACATAACGAAAGTACTTTTTGTTTTTTCGGATCAGTTACTCGATGCCATCTGGGATGAACTTACATTGTCCAAGGAAAAGAACCTTCAAAAAGCGTGGATCCTTCACAAAAGCAAGGCGACTTTTCCACGTCTTCGCAGGTTGCTCCATGAGAAAGAGAATAAGAAAAGGAAAGAAAGAAAACAACAGCTGGTTTGATCCGAAGAGTGTACAACGAAGGATAAGCCACCAATAGAAGGTCGGTCTCTGAAAAACAGAAGAGATGGAGCGTTGACCATGTTCGATTCGGTTGATTAAGTTCCCTTTCCAGTTACTCTATATAGAAATTGTATCTCGAGCCGGAATCGTCTCTCCATTAAACATCTGAGTAAAATTGTTTGATGTCATTTTACCGTAAAACATGATTCAGTTTCTAAGAAGTAAAGTTTTTTCGTCCTACCAAGTATAACGTTTTATGTGACCCATTTCAGAACGAATAGAAACAGGTGTAGATGCCATAACGATTCCACACTGAAACGAAAGATAAAAACTTGTTTGGTGACATATAAATGTCTGAAAAACAATGCCACATTATGCATTACAGAAGAACGAATATTCTTTATCCTTTTCTGCATGCATACTGCAGCATGTCAAGGCACGTAATTCTTTGTATGACAGACGTAAAAAAAATTTTTTTTCGTGTATCTGAGATCTGTCGGATGTTAAAACTGTTTCGACGAAAAAAATTTTTTATCTCACTCCTTATCGTTTTTTTTGAGACCCTTGCGACGCTGGATATGCATGCATTAACTTTGTTAGACATCAGTAGTACTGTTTTTTAAAAGTCCTACTAGAACTTGTTCTCTTCCGTATAAGGTAGTAAACGTTTTAACGCCAAAAATGATCGTCTTGGTAATATTTTGAAAACCTAGGATACGAGCTTACGCGACATTTTATCCAAATTAGTCAATGTTTTTACTGACTTGAGAAATCCACGTTTTTTTTTGCCGAGCTTCTCAACGTGTCTGCCAAGTGTTCGCCCAGAGCCCACATGGTGTCACTGCATTCTCAAAAGGAGCCACATTTTTGTTTCTTTTTACACGTTTGATTCATTTCAGTTATTTTTTTTTTGTTTTTGGGTGAATGGTATTTTACAAAGCAAAAGAAAAAAAAACAAGGAAGAAAAATGGCTATTTGTACATAAAAAGTGCGTCCTCCCAACAAGACTCCCCCCACAAGGACGAAGAAGTATGGCGTTTTTTGGTTTTAAAAGAGCTAACTAACAAGGTTGACCTACCATGATAAAGCCCAACAATATAGAAGAAGTAAAAAAAAAAAAAAAATAGAAAAAGGATCCAGAGAAATAAAAGGTGATGATTAAAAGAAAATGAGGATACACAAGAAGAGAAAAGAAAGAGGCTCACGGTTTGCGGAATTCCGTAAGCACAGGATATATGGCTTGGAAAGCTTGATAGATTTCTTCACGGACCTTTGCGCCCGTCAAAACGATTTTTCCAGACACAAAGATCAATAGAACGATCTTGGGCTTCACCATGCGGTAAATGAGACCAGGAAACAATTCCGGCTCATACTACATGGTATTAGGCCTATCTTTCCTACCCAAAACAAAACAAAAAAACAAAAGAACTTACCGAACTGAAGTGTCCGTGAGAGTAAGCCAGACCCTCAAGACGGATAGGAAATTTGACATCGCAAGAACCGACAATATTTTGAATTTTGAAATCCGTAAATTTTGCTTGAAAGCCAAGTTTCTGGATAATACGAGCATATTTACGGGCGGCCAACTTGGAGTCGTCTTCTGATTTTGCGCCTGTCACAACCATTTTTCCCGAGGCGAAAATCAAAGCAGTGGTCTTTGGATCACGAATGCGCATGATAACCGCTGCAAAACGCTAATGATCAAAAAGCAAGGTTTTAGATCTGTCGAGAAAACAACATGCCATAACCATGACTTGTGTGATGGTTGACATGTACCTTTGGATTGTACTCTGCATTACGAGCATGAAGAGCAATCGTCTTTAGGTCTAGGCGACAATCCAAGTTGACGGTAGCAACGATGTTTCTGCAGATGAGAGGGTTGATTAACAAACACGACCTCATTTTCTTGAGAAATTGTTGTATTTTTTTTTTCTTGATGTAAAGGGTATGTTGGGTTTTTATTATTGTGTCGAAAACTTACTGTAATGTAGGAGTGATGCCTGCCACTGCATAGGGATTCTGGTCTTTACTAGGTGTAGGAGCATCGACAGGTGCAGGAGTAGAAGGAATGGCAAATGGTGTAGAATTATGAGGGGTTGGAACGGAAGGCGTCTGCATCGCAGGCGTCGTCATGGAAGGCGTAGCTATATTGTATCCGGACATGGCCATCACTAATTAAGACTGGAAGACAAGTGAAAAAGGTGGCGTTCGCGTCAGTAGTATGAAAAAAAAAAAGGGAGAAAATGTGGCTTTTTTATAAGCAAATGATCTCCCCAAAAAAAGGACGTGCAGAAATTTTGGAACGCGAACTCTGCCGTCCTATTTATACTTTTTTTAAGTGGCTTAGATTGCGGAAAATGAACTCTTTATGGGTTCCGCTTTGGAGTTTCAGACGCATCCCCCCACAGTTCAAAGGACACACATATACGCACACAGATATAGACACCCCTCACACACACGCACACACACACACACACACACTCACACACTCACACACCACATCTTTATAGCACCCACCCCACTCAACTCTTTTTTTATTTCTTTATTACTAACCCCCGCATAATAATACGGTTTCTTTTTTTTTCTTTTTTTTTCTTTTCCTTTCTTTTCTTCTTTTTTTTTTTTTTTTTTTTTTTTTTTTTTTTTTTTTT
>JNEV01000988.1:0-48716 GCA_000697495.1 Saksenaea oblongispora B3353 | reverse complement strand
TACGCCAGTCGATAGTTGCAATGGATGATGTATTCTCGCACCTAAATCATTGTAATCTAGTTAGATTTTACATTTAACGTGAGAAAAGTATATCTACTTTTCATCCTTGGCCTTTGCTTCTTGATTGCGTTTACGTGTGTCGTATGTGGTCTTTTCTCGCTCAGGAGCCAGAGCAAACCGTAATAGGAGCAATATAAGTCTTTGGATTACGTATGGAACCATAGCACCAGCCCACATGTTTTGACACGCCGTGGCAAATTGCCGTACATAAACCTCCATGGTTTTACTTAGCCCCGTAGGTATTGGTTTTATGGGAGAATCATTGTCGACGGGAAAATCCATGTCCCAAAATGATTTGGCTGCTGCACGAGGTTTAGAGTGACCCATGTGGTGAGAGCAAAGATATGACAAATGGTTTTGGGATAAAAACCCATATGCTGGATCATTTTTTTTGCTCTTGTCATTGTGAATGGTCAGGAGATGCTGTTGAAGCTCTACCGTTGGTGATGCGAGAACCAATGGTGTTGATGGCTTTATACGAAAAGCGTGCGCAGGGAGAATAGAATTCATATTTACGAGTCTTCCGCCTCTGCCATGTTAATGTTTAAAAGATCAAGCAATGATAAGTAAGACAATAACTTACTTCGAGGCTTTTTCAATTAGCGACACCTGAACAATCAGAGATAACTCAAACATGCAGTCTGTGAGAAGTCGTGCTTTTTTGTCAAGTAAGGTCAAGATGATGCCTTTATCCGAAGGCGCTAGATCTTTTCTTAATATATGCTTGATCATTGTCGTACATGTTCTTATGCTTGATTCTTTTTTGGTGGTTTCACTTCCATCATTTTATTCTTTCTCTTTTTTCTCTTCCTCGTACTTCTTGCGCGCCCTATCATACAAGGCATCGATGTTTCTGTCAACAAACTCCATCCACAGAGTGTTAACATTGTGGCCACTGGATGTCAAAGCTTTTTGAATCTGACGAGATTCAATAGACGTGGAACTTTCTCCTGAATTTTTGATATCCTTATTCCATTCATTGGCGGCGTCTTGGTAGATACCGCGGTATCCAATCTTAGCTTTTTCAGCTTCTATCACCTTCTTGCGCAAATCTTCCAGTGGAAGGGGTGTATCTTTCTCCTTTCCTTTTCGGCTCGATGGTTTTATGTGGCTACTTAGTATTTTGAAAAGTCTTTCGCCGAATCCTTTTCTGAGGTACTCTAGACTTCGCGCAGCATCAACTTTCCCCCTTGTCGTGCGTGGTCGAGGGGCTGATGGATCATGACATTTTGCTACGGGAATAACTGGTAGCATGATGAGAAAGAGACAAAGGGAGGAGTACACATGTGTTGTCGAAATGAGACATCAATCATTTCGTGACGGTCACTTGAAGTATCAGTGGATGCCGATTTCATGGTAGCGAAATAAGAAATAAGTTGACTAGAATTCATTATCTGAAGGAAGGATCAATCAATGCAGGGAGCACACATGTATATTAATTTACTGCCAGCTTTGCTTGTGTTACGTATGTGTAGGACAGTAATGCAAGGTGTCCAATTCTCTCTTTTTCGAAACAGACACAGTCTAAGACCTTCTCAAAGATATATCGAGCACTACATCCTCAGATACTGCACCTAACATAGTGATTGCAACTTCGTTCTCAGTTGCTACAGTGCCTTTGGCTGGTGTTCTTCTCAAAGATCGACCAAAGTTCCTTTGAATATACAAGTTGCAGCCAGCTTCGTCGATGAAGGCACAATTTTAGCAAAGTTCAAGTCTTGCGCCTTTTCCCGTTCTTTAATCTCCTCTCTTCGCAAAGCTATCACTCTATCAGAATTTCTTGCTACGAGAAGCTTTGGACTTTTTCAAAGTGGTACGGCATTCCTCAAACATCTCGCAAAGGCTTTTCTTTATTTCAGCTAGAACAGCCGTCGGATTATCGTATCCGACATTCTATTCATAGTTAATCATGCATGGCTAGTTAGCGTGTAGCCAAAGATGAAGTGCCCTGTATTCTGTTGCGTCTGAAAGAGGACTTTGAAGTGACTTCTATTAGCACAGATCAACGATTTGTATCACCGCTTCTTTATACAATGCTTTTCTCCGAGAGATTCATAACCCGCTACGGAGAAGACCGCATTAAGGAAGGTGAACACAAATTACATCAAAGAACAATCTGTCTATTGTCAGTCCAGTCTGTCTAGACCAACAACCATTCGAGTATAAAAGATCAATCGTTTTTATTGAATAAACACAATCCTACGTTCAGTCTCACTGATTCTTCTTGTCTCTTATTTTATTTTGATCTTTGATATCTCATCCACACTCAATTCGGTCAGCAAGCAGCACAAAGGCAATACAACTGGGGTTTACCCTACAACAAGTCAAAGAACATGCACACTGGAGTATGGCCGGTGACACTCTCGAAAAATACTATTACAAACCAACGAACAAAGCTTCGCTCAGTACAAGCATAAATACATCGATTTTTTCCAATGCGGAGAACAGTACCACATCTGGAGTCGGATCGGAGTCAACTGGACTTAGCGTAGGAACGAACGTTAAGGCTATAGTTGACGAAGAGAAGACGAAAGATGTGGTACACTCCCCACCCTGGTTCCGAAAGTTTTTCTGAAAGCTCCCAACCCGAAAAAAAAATCGATTGCGCTTTGAAAGATATGAGGTGATATAGTTTAGAGGTAGTTTATTTTATATATTTTTTCAACGAATAAAAGCGCGGCATTGAAGGAGTGTACCACATCTTTCGTCTTCTCTTCGTCAACTATAGCCTATTAGTCAGCGCAAAACTTTTATTCAATTAGCGCAAAAAACTGTGTAGAATTCAAGAGAGACTGGTTTCGGTTCAAGTCAAAACCACCGACTTTTACTTTCTTCTTTACTTCACCATGGCAAGCAATTCTCTCATCGACTTGACTACTCTTTCTCCCAAATTCCAAGATCTTTACGCAAAGGCCAAGACGTTTGTCGAGGTGATGTTCAGCTTTCTCATGTAAAACAAAACTGACAGTATTTCAGAATGACTGTATTCCTGCCGAAAAAACCTATGCGCTCCAAATGGGTCAGGGCGAAAACCGTTGGAAGGTGGATAAAGAAAAACCGAATATATCGTATTTAATATCGATCCGTAGTCTATCCCTCCTGTGATGGAAGAGCTTAAAGCAAAGGCACGATCATTGGGTCTATGGAACTTATTTCTCGGCAGAGATTATGCGGAAGGTGCTGGTCTGACCAACCTCGAATACGCTCTGATTGCAGAACTAACTGGACGATCACCAAGAATTGCACCCGAAGCCATGAACTGCTCAGCTCCAGATACAGGCAATATGGAAGTGTTCGCCAAGTATGGTACACCCGCCCAAAAAGCAAAGTGGCTCGAGCCTCTTCTGGCAGGCAAGATTCGTTCTGCCTTTGCCATGACCGAGCCAGCTGTCGCCTCTTCCGATGCTACTAACATTGAAACCGATATGCGTCGTGACGGGAATGACTACGTAATCAATGGCCGTAAATGGTGGATCTCAGGCGCAGGTGATCCACGCTGTGCTGTTTTCCTCGTTATGGGCAAGACAGATGCAAAGAACAAGAACAAGCATCGACAACAAAGTATTTTGATTGTCCCTGCTGGCACTCCTGGTGTCACTGTTGTCCGTCCAATGACTGTCTTCGGCTTCGATGATGCTCCAGAAGGTCACTGTGAAGTTGTATTCAACAATGTTCGTGTACCAGCAGAAAACCTGGTCTTGGGTGAAGGTCGAGGCTTTGAAGTTATCCAGGGACGTCTTGGTCCTGGTCGCATTCATCACTGGTAAGTGTGTGTGTGACAAAAAAAATGATAACAGTCGTTTTAATACCTATTCCTTTAGTATGCGTTGTATCGGAACCGCCGAACGTGCGCTTGATCTCATGCTGGCACGTGTGACAGATCCTTCACGACGAACATTTGGCAAGACATTGGCTGAACATGGATCCATTGTCATGGATATTGCCAGATCACGTGTGGAAATCGATCAAGCTCGATTTTTGGTCCTCAATGCTGCTAGAAAGATCGATCAGGGCATGGCCAAGGGTGCCATGAAGGAAATCAGTATGGCAAAGGTAAAAAAAAAAGAAAAAAAAAAAGAAAGAGAGCTCTATCAATACCCAGAATATGTAGCTTATTCTTTTATCACTAGATTATCTCACCCAACATGCTTTTGCGTGTTCTGGATCGATCGATACAGTCCTATGGCGCGGGTGGTGTATCCCAAGATACACCACTTGCCCATTTCTATGCCGGAGCACGCACATTACGTTTTGCCGATGGTCCGGATGAAGTTCATTTGAATCAGCTTGGAAAAATCGAATTACGTCGTGCCGTTGAAGTTGTTAACCAGCTGAAGGCGCAGAAAGACAGATCGGATCGTTTAGCAGCTGGTGTAGCCAAGCTTTAAATGACCGCCACATCCCATCCTAAGGGTTGGTGTGGGGTCCCACTGCGCCCTCTCAGGGTCCACACAATTTGCTTACTCAATAAAATAAGAAAACCGCGCTTCCTTTTCTTCTTCTTCTTTTTCTTTTCTCTTTCTTCATCCTTTTTACTACCATGACTGTGGATAATATGAAACTGGCCTTAGGGCAGCTTTTACTATGTGGTTTCCATGGATTTACACCAAGTCCGGGGATTACGGAGCTGATTCGCCATTACAATGTCGGCGGCATCATCTTGTTTTCCCGCAATATTGAGTCGGCGGAACAAGTAAAATCGTTAACGGAAGAGTTACAAGCTATAGCCAAAGAGGCTGGTCATACACGGCCGCTTCTGATTGCTGTAGACCAGGAAAATGGTGTGGTACGTCGCCTTGGGGATAGCGGAACTTATATTCCTGGGAACATGGGACTTGGCGCCTTGAACTCGTCGCTTGCAGCAGAACAAGTGGCAAAAGCAACGGCCAAGGAATTAAGAGCATTGGGTATCAACTGGAATCTTGCACCTGTATTAGATGTGAACAACAACCCTCTTAACCCTGTGATCGGTGTGCGTTCCTTCTCCGAGGATCCTGAGGTGGTGGGCCGACTCGGCATGGCTCAAGTCGAAGCATACCAGCGAAACGGAGTTGCAACTGCGGTCAAGCATTTCCCAGGCCATGGTGATACCGCGACAGATTCCCATCTCAGTATCCCCGTCATTCACAAGACATTGGAGGAGCTGGAGCAAGTTGAACTTGTACCTTTCCGGCAGGCCCTTGGTGGTCAAAAGAATGCCTATCCCTCATCCGTGATGATTGGCCACATGCTCCTCCCAAACATCACGGATCAGATCGCGTGTCTGTCTGTAGAAGTCGTACAAAATCTATTGCGTAACCGCCTCCGGTACCGGGGAGTAGTTATCACTGACTGTCTCGAAATGGACGCTATTAAGGAAACCATAGGCATACCCAAAGCCGCTGTCATGGCAATCCAAGCAGGTATCGATATGATAGACATCTCACATACCTACGAGCATCAAAAAGCTGCGTTGGATGCGTTGTACCAAGCGGTGGATTCACATGCCTTTGATTTCGACGAAGTAATACATTCACTGGAACGTGTAGCAAAGATGAAAGATCAGTTTTTATCGTGGGATTCTCTCTGCGCCGGTTCGTTTTCAAAGGAGGAACACTTGACCCTGAGTGAACAGTTGTACGATCGCATCCCGACCGTGGTCCACAACCGTGCCAATCTCATACCTCTCAAGTCCACCCCTGATATTCTCTTCTTAGCAGCTGATGTGCCAATGACACAAGCAATCGATACTACAGAAGAACCCTTCAAACCAATGTATGAATCTCTCCGAAAACGCGGCAATGTACGTTATGTTGTCTTTGATAAGGACACGCCCGACCCATCCGAGCAAATTTGCAAAGCTACCTACGTGGTGGTAGGTACAGCCAACGCAAACCTCCATCCTTTCCAAGTCGACATGGTTCGTCTTGTACAAAAACGGGCGGCTGATAAGCTGATTGTGACGGCTATCATCAACCCTTACGATCTCATGGCTTTCCCCGATATCGATACATACATCGTTACCTACGAATGCTCTCCTCCAGCACTGGAAGCAGGTGTCCGAGCGCTGTTTGGTGAGACGGTGCCACGCAGCCGACTTCCCGTCACCATACCCCAAATAGAACAGCGCAAGTGCACGCCGTTGAGCGTGCAGCGTTATATGCATGATGATTTGGATGAGGTGAAAACCTTATGGGATCTGAATTTCGGAGAAGAATGGCCGTTAACCCGAGAAAAACTGGACCTAGTCTTGACGCAAGCAAAGGAGGCTGGTCACTTTGTGGTACGTAATGGCGGCGGCTGTGTAGTTGGTTTTGCTGCTACCCAAGTTGTCGAGGATGATCGTCACAAGATGATTGGCCAGCTCATGCTGCTAATGGTGAATCCGGGAATGCAGAATCAGGGCATTGGTACCTGCTTGCATGAACATGTACTGCATTATTTCCGACAGCGACAACCTGCAGGCGTGGATGCATTGATGCTTGGTTCTACTTATCCACGCTTTTTCCCCGGTGTACCTGATAGTAAGACTGGGGCATCTGCACAAATGTTCTTCAAGCGGCGTGGCTGGCAGCTGACGCCCACTAAGGTGTGGGATTTGGTTGGTAATTTAGAACATTATGAAACACCGGCACCGATCCGGGAACGCATGGCGAAAGAAAATGTTTGGTTCGGACGTATTCAACCCGACAACATCTGGGAGCTTTATGCATTTCAACAACAGTACTTTCCTGGGTGGTTATCTACCTACAAACATCATGCAGATCTTGGCGACTTCCAGGATCTGCTTGTTATCCGGGACGGAAACGAACAGGGGCGCATTCTAGGTAGCTTGATTGTACATACTACGAACGTTTCACACGAAAAACGGAGCGATTTAATCTGGACGGATGCCAGTTTGTTTGGTACCAAAAGCGGCGGCATGGCGTGTGTAGGAATAGCAACAGAGGAGCGTGGTCGTGGTCTTGGTTTAGGCATCGTGGCGTATGCTAATGAAGTGCTGAAACGACGCGGGGTCTTGAAGTCGTATGTTGACTGGGTAGAGCTGTTGAATTTCTATCGCCGAACAGGCTATGAA
Source organism: Saksenaea oblongispora B3353 (assembly GCA_000697495.1). Lineage (NCBI taxonomy): Eukaryota > Fungi > Mucoromycota > Mucoromycetes > Mucorales > Saksenaeaceae > Saksenaea > Saksenaea oblongispora. Next base: position 41,599 of record JNEV01000988.1, on the reverse strand, counting down.
ACTTGGCGAAGTTATCATACAAGTCTCAATCCCATGAGCACATAATTCTACGGACAAGGAAGGACCTACTTTTCTGGTAAGATGGTAGTGTCCTTGCCACCACCTCCGCTAGTTTGTTTAGATACCAAACGATGATTTGTTCGTTTCAATATTTGCTGTTGCATATGAATGTAAATGGACACGAGGACACAACTTCCGTCTTTTTTTATTTTATTTTATTGAAAATGAATGACTCTTATTTCAATTCGAAGTATAGGGCACATGGAGAACAGAGTGGATAGGCTTCAGCGTCCGTCTTCTGCATCACTATCCGTGCTGGTGGCTGATCCAGCTTTGAATCACTGAATATGTTTCTCGTCATGTTCTTGCGAATGAGCAAATCCCGACGATTCATGTCAATAACAGCGTCATCATATTGCCATTTTTGGCGGCGAGAATATTCAATGCTTTCTTCCAGTCGTTCATTTGTTGAATTAGACTGACAAACAACTGCCTATGGATTGGTCATGGTTTCCAGCCATCCCAGTTCATTACTGATACATAGATGTCCTACAAAAAATGAAACCAGTCGTGGGTTGTAAAGGAGACACGTGCTAAATTGCTGGAGGAGGCGAAGAAACAGCTTCATCTGCAGCTGAAGTATGCAAAGGATGAGAAGGAAATTGAATTTGTGCGCTGTTTTTCCGTCAATGGCAGGTGAAGCAGCTTGGCACGGTAGAAAATCCCGGCCCTTGGCAAAAGAGAGACAGTTTTTAACACCTGACCAAGGAAAGTTGTGCGTGGCTCTAGCTCAGCATGGCGAAGTACTGTTTTTGAAACGTGAATGGCAAACAATTCTTCTACGATGGGAGACATGGTTAACCAGAATGATCTTTTCTGATCTTCTAGAACCCCATGACGACAAATGCTTTTTTGTAATGGAGGATGGATTCCACTGCTTCCAAGAAAGTTATGCTTCTATTAGAAGAAGCCGCTTTTGCCCGTTCGTCGAGCGATTTTAGGAGAAATGACTATTTTTAGAAAGTGGAGACAAGTAAGGTCAAGCCTTAACCTGTAACGCGTCAATGTGTGTAGGACGCCAAAGCCAACAGGGTTTTACGCAGCCGCAGCCAACGTTTCTGGCTCAGTGATTGTGCGCATGAGCTTTCTATATAAGTCGACTCTTTCGATCATTGCAATATAGGAATATGCCCTGTTTGTTTACTGCACACGTGGGTCTCAACTTTAGATGGATCACCTGAAACGAACCTTTTAATAGCCTCTTAGCCAATTTTTTTTTTTTTTTATTCTTCTACACCCCCCTTTTTTCTTTCCTCCTTTCGTTTAAATCTATGTCTCTTGCAACGCATTCACAACAACCATCGCATAACGAATTTTATAAAGCTAATCTCGTACACCATCGTCGTCCAGAAGATTCTGTTCAACATAGTCTTGCACCGAGCGCAGCAACGAATCGTCCTCTTCACAGCCACCATGTCCAGGAAGACGTAGAGATTTATACTCCTCTCGATCTTTCGCCACCCACAACGCCTATACCCATGTCAAAACAACTTGAATTGAACAATGACCAACGTGACCCTCTTGTTATACCGCAAAAGAAAACTATTCCCATGCCCAAACGTTCCTTTACTATGTCCGTTGTTCCCGACAGTTCGCCTATGCCCACTACTGTGACATTCGATGAAATTATTGAGGAAGAAGAAGAAGAAGAGGAACAAGAAGAGCAGGGACAATCGTTGTCCTTGGCCGAACCTGAAGCTTTGGTTTCTAAACGACACTCGACGCAAGTGCTGCCAAACGAAGACATTAAGAAGAAAGAATTTCGTCCACTGGGTCGACATAACACGACAGGTCACAACCTGCGTCAAAAAGCTATGCAAAAACAACAAGTCCGTATTTCCGAAGAGTTTGAGAAAGAATTATCTGCACGTCGTAAAGCATTTCGGCGTTTGTCACGACGTCCAAAAGCTGCAGAAGACGAGCCAGAAGACCGTGTTTTGATGGGTACCCGCATCGGTGAAGGTCACCAAAATTACGTACTGATGTACAACATGTTGACGGGCATTCGGATCGCGGTCGGCCGTGTGTCGGCTAAAATTGACCGAGAATTAACGGATGATGACTTCATGGCTGCTCACAAACTGGCGTTTGATGTGTAAGTCTTTACACCTTATTCTGTCATCCGATGTGATTAATGACACCAAAAAATAGCACGGGTGATGAATTGACACCGGGCGCCAAATATGATTTTAAATTCAAGGACTATGCTCCCTGGGTCTTCCGTCATTTGCGCGAGAAGTTCGGCATTGATCCGGCAGACTACCTGGTAAGTTTTCGAATCTTAACACCTGCATTTTTGCTAACCCCTAGAAAAAAAAAAGATCTCCTTGACAAGCAAGTACATTCTATCCGAACTGGGCTCACCTGGAAAGAGTGGTAGTTTCTTCTACTACTCTCGTGATTACCGCTTTATTATCAAGACGATCCATCATACCGAACACAAATTCATGCGAAAAATCCTAAAGGAATACCATGGCGTAAGTCATACAAAGAATCACGCAACCTTCCTAACAGGATGCTCTCGTAGCACGTTGTGAAAAACCCCAACACGCTTCTCTGCCGTTACTATGGTTTACATCGTGTCAAGCTGCCGCACGGCCGCAAGATTCATTTTGTTGTCATGAGCAATGTATTCCCCCCTAATAAGGATGTTCATGAGACCTATGACCTCAAGGTACATACTTCAACCAAAAATAGCAAAATAACCTGATCTTATTTTCGAAAAAAAAGGGCTCTACCGTTGGCCGATTCCTTCCGGAAGAAGAGATCAGGAAGAATCCTTATGCTGTCATGAAGGATCTCAACTGGGAAAAGCGAGGCCGAAAACTGCAACTGGGTCCTCAAAAGCGCAAGCTGTTTGTTAGCCAACTTGTCCGAGATGTCAAGGTAAACAAAAAGAATGAACATGCTGAAAGCCAACTTTTTCTCTTATTTTAGTTGTTGATTCAACTGAATATCATGGATTACAGTCTGCTGGTCGGTGTTCATGATCTGTTCCGTGGAAACAAAGAAGGTGTGCGTGATTCCACCTTGCAGACTTTCCAGGTACGCCCTGTCCTAGGTTGATCAATCAGTCGCTTATCCTTTTTTAGCCGGACACCAAGCGCGCAGAGCGTCGTGCCACCATGATGAAGCGACGACAGAGTAGAGCACAGGTCCACCGTAAGGCCATTGCACAAGCCAACCCCGACAAGCTGGATACGTCGGAACTTCCAGAAGATCCATTAGAAGAGTAAGCGAAACATTGGTTTATCTGTCTTAACTCACTTTCGATTGGTTAGGCGTCAGAACTGCGTCTTCTACTCAGATGAAGGTGGTTTCCGGGCGACTGACGAGCTGAACCGTCCTACTACCTCTTTGTACTTTATGGGCATTATTGATATCTTGACACCTTACGATGTCAAGAAGAAATCCGAGCATTTCTTCAAATCATTTACACAGGACAAGCATGCCATTTCATCCGTCAAGCCATCCCATTACGGTGACCGTTTCATGGGTTTCATGGCCAAGACACTCGAGCATAATCAAGATATTCCCCAGGAGTACCACTTGAGCACTGGCACAAAGAAACATCGTTAAATTCACCCCGCATGACTTAGACATATTTTCTCCTTATTTTCCTCGTATGTTTTAATATACAATTTTCTTACACAGTAATCTGCTGAATTCGCTTCCTATTCTCTACCTAAAGCAATATTGACTTTTTTTTAGTGATTCGACATAGGGCGGGTCTCTGTCTTATGCTGTTCGTTGGCGGATGCGAAACGTTTGGCTGGGGTTCAGCCAAGCGGAAAAGATGGCTGTTCTCCAGCTGACATTGAACAGTGTTGAAACACGCATGAACAGTACCCACAGCACAATCGAGAATATCTCTCAAGGAGAGAAGAGCCACACATCGTCAGTGTGCCTTTCTTCAGCTTTACTGCAAGGGACTAGGCACAGCCAAAGATCTTTAGTCAATCACTATAGATAAAAAATATATTTTTGACAACGTGAATATTCCTCAAAATCAACTTCTGAAATGGAACCATACAGTGGGGATTTCCTTTAGACACACAAGGCAGTCCTCTTGGACACACAGTTTCACGGGATATATCACATGTGTGCGTCTGACCCATCATGTCAGCCATGAACACACCATCGACGGTCGGAAATCTGACATCGTTTACTTGCCACACTCACAGTGCTCCGATAATAGTGGAAATCCAACATAAGCTGGATCGTAGCTTCATGTCAGGAGCAGTGTGCTATTGCATAGCTGTACTTGGCGAAGTTAAAGTCCTCCCTCTTCTTGTCGTATTTATTGTCAGCGGCTTCTCCAGCAAATAGCTTTGTGATGGCATGTTCACAAAGGCTGAAAATTCTACATTATATACTTCTCGATCAGAGAATTTTGTCAGGCACTCTCCTCGGGAACTCCTTCCCCTCCCAAGAATGATAGTTTTTTAGAAGAAGAAAGCAAACATAGATATCATGCAAGACCTTCTTGAAATAGTTCTCAATTCGGTATGATAAACTGGTCTGATATAATCATGATTGTACAGCGTTGTTAGCACCTCTGTGCCACTTTCGAATATGATTTACGGTACCTTGAGCTTTCGGTTGTCCAATAATTACACTTCTCGCGTATTCCTGGTAGCAAATGCCCTCACAATCAGACCTTCCCACCCTCGAATACTTTTAGCTTGTGTTTCATTATCGCAGGGGGGCGAAATTCCCTTGCCCACTTACTAAAATAAATCCACTTCATCAAAATAAATCCGCTTAGAATACTAACATATGTTCGCTCACTTTATTCTTTTCTACCGATATCAATGAGTGCGTGTGATGGTTTTGCAAGTCATACAATGGATCCTTGTAAAAATGCCAAGAGATCATATAATCGGGGACGGATTAGACACCCTCAGAGCTTCTTTGAACCCTGTAAAAATAAAGAAAATATTCTTTTGAGTGAAATTTCATGTGTCTATTTCGTAGCAAAATACAACATACACCTTACAGAAGGGAAACCAGACAGAAGATACGCTTACTCCGAAAGCATCACCGGATTGACTTCAACTACAGTTTTCCCAACTTTCTGAATTTAACCATGCCCTTCAACGACGAAACTAACAAGAACAGTCGTTGTCGAGCCAAGCTGTCACAGCTTGATCGAAGCATGATCACTGGTATGCATAAGTGCCAAAAGAAACAAGCTGGAATTGTCAGGATGTTTGACATTCCGCGATCTACAGTCAGTGATAGAATTGCGCGATGGAAGACGGCTGGCAGCACTGAGTCATCACCAAGATGTGACGGCCCTAGGAAACTGTCGAAAGCTGACTGTAGCCCGCTTCGTTTAAGCGCGAGAAGCAATCCAACAGCAACTTATGCCGATCTTCGAGATTAGTTTGCAGCTGCCAATGTTAAAAAAATATTTTTCTTAACACAGTTTCATCCCATAGTGCTACAATCTTTTGGAAGAGCAAGACGAAGGGTTCATCTTTCAGGACGATAGAGGCAGCCGCCATATTAGCTCCTATGCAAAATGGTGGAAGAGTGGACGCCACTTTCAAGGCATGGTGTGACCTACCCAAAGCCCCCGATCTGAGTCCGATTGAGCATCTTCGGGTAGCAACACTCATGGGGCTCAGTTAGGGCTTGACATCATAAACAAGCTTGTGGAAAGCATGCCTAGAAAATAGCAGGCAGTAATTGAGACTGTCAGAGCCTGCGACTCGACTTTCTAAAACACTGTATGTCTGAGGCGGATAGTTCGTGTGTATGGGGCTTTGAAGTAGATCGGCTTTTGCTATGTTTCCCGTTCTTGCGATATATGAACCTTATCCGATAGATCTTGTGTACTATCCGCTGCTAAGCGTTTATGCTTCTTTGAAATATTATGACTGTCCATTACATTTAGCTGTACGTCGATTATTCCTTATGCTACAGAAGGTAAATGGTTTAAGGAAGCGGGAGATGTATGAATATGATAGCATGTGAGGGCTATGCTTTGTATTAAATAACGATCATCCGGGTTTTGTACGAGATGATCCGAGTCATTTTCACATTGGAGATTTTTCGGGAACCGATCTACCAATCACATGAAAGGATAAGCGTAGGTATCGTTATCTCTATCGCCTTATCTCTCGTGTCGGTCCTTTTTAATCAGCTCGTCTGCCGTTTTCCTTTCCCCGTTACTCCTTGTTCTTCATTTCCTTTTTTTTTTTTTCATCGTCATGCCAGCAGAACAGGGTTTTGTAATTGACAAAGGTGACACCGCCTGGATGATGCTGTGTTCAACCTTTGTATTTTTAATGGTACATTTTATCTATTATATCTTGATTATCTGAATAACACGTGCCTTTGTTAGGCGCCTGCCCTGGGATTTTTCTATGCTGGCCTTGCCCGCGCCAAAAATGCCTTGTCGTTGATGTATCTGACGGTGCTTTCGGTAGCCGTCGTATCACTTCAAGTAAGAAAATCCATCGTATGCTCGATCTCCATGCTAACTCTCCTTGTTAGTGGTACTTGATCGGTTATTCTTTGACATTTTCCGAAACGGGAGGCCCATTCATTGGCAACTCTGGTAAATAACCTAAAAATGTATTATGTTGATCTGACCCCTGTCTAGCACACTTTCTACTTCGCGACGTCGGTTTGAAACCACAGTTAGAAGGTCAAACAATTCCTGCCTCTGTTTTTATGATATTCCAAGCCATGTTTGCCTGTATCACACCAGGTAAATAACATGATAAATTGCATTGTTTTCGCTCAACCCCGTTTTCTAGCACTTGCTTTTGGATCAGCAGCAGAACGCATGTCTGTACGTATTTCCCCGCAAAAAAAAAAAAATTGGAAGACTCACTCATTGCTTTGTAGCTTGGTCCCGCCATCTTTTTTATTTTTATCTGGACAACCGCATGTTATGGTAGATTTCCTCTTCTTCATGCCATTTTTGTACTAAATGAATCAATCTATGCTAGATATCATTACTTGCTGGGTTTGGGGCCCCAACGGATGGCTCGCTAAATTAGGCACCATGGATTATGCAGGTGGCACACCTGTGCATATTTCGAGTGGTTTAGCAGCAGGTAACAAGAAAAAAACAATCCAAACAACACCCATGCTAAACAAAAAAAAAACAGTGGCCTATGCGATGGTCCTTGGCAAACGACGCGATTATCATGAAAATGCCAACACGCCCCACAATGTTTCCTTTGTTTTCCTCGGATTGGCCTTGATGTGGTTCGGTAAGCGACATGCAACGTTTTCCTCTTTTGTCTAATCATCTCCGATGTAGGTTGGTTCTGTTTCAACGCTGGCAGCGCTCTCGCGGCCAATGCGCGGAGTGTACATTCCCTTATATGTACCCATCTTTCTGGCTGTGTCGGTGCCCTGGTCTGGGTCCTCATGGATTACCACCATACGCGTAAATGGAGTATCATCGGCCTCTGCACAGGCGCGGTGGCTGGTCTGGCTACCATCACGCCCGGTTCGGGCTTTGTCTCTACAAGCAGCTCGCTTGCCTTTGGTGCACTTGGTTCCATTGTATGCAACCTCGCTGTGCGCTACAAACACAAGCTACGATTCGACGATGCACTTGATGTCTTTGCAGTGCATTACATTGGTGGTCTTGTCGGACTTTTCCTCACGGGCGTCTTCGCCCAGCGCTCTATCATTGCCCTGTCCTACCCCGAAGGCACACCGCTCGATCAAATACAGCTCGGTGGATGGCTGGATGGCAATTGGATGCAGGTGCCGGTACAGCTTGCTGCCATTGCGTCCGTCTCTGCTTATTCCTTCATTGTCACGTAAGTAGGAGAGACGTCCATAAAACAAAGGCTGAACTCTGTGTAGATATATTATCCTTGTCCTTTTGAACAAGATTCCAATGTGTCGACTTCGCCTTGCCGACGAGGCCGAAATTATTGGCACCGATTGGGCCGAGATGGGCGAACGTGCCTATGGCTACCTACCCATGGAGGAAGAGGAAAAACAAAACCGACAGAGCACAAGTAGCGACGAGAACGAGGAAAACCAACAAAAACTCCACCGTACAGTCAGTAGTGATACCACGGCAACAGATATGTCCACAGCAAGACATCGCGCCCTCCGTGGTATCCAAAAATTATTAACGCCCCATGCCCATCAGCGGCGACACCCTTTGGTAGTCACGGGTATGCCCGACCTTATTGAAGAACCAGTGGTGCTTGATTATACCCAACAAAAAGATATGGGCGCCATTCGTTTGACACAGATTACCGAACCAACAGGGGGCAATTTGTTCCAAAAGTCCCCAGCGCAGATACGGGAAGAACAGCCTTTGCAAGTCGAAGGTCAGCCCATGCAGATCGAGCAGCAACAACATAGTAGCAGTAGCAGTAGCAGTAGAAATAGCAACTAGATAACACATTCACAGACCTTTTCCTCATTTTCCCGCCTTTGTATAAATGCTTCCTTCCTTGTAGTTTTAAAATCATCGTTTCATACTAAAGCTCAAAGTAAACGTATTTCTATGTCACTATGTAGTCATTGTACGAGTTAAGGTCTAGCCAATGGCTATTGTGTACCACCGCTGCGGTTTTCATTCAGACGCCATTCTTCTCCACTATTGACATATTTTCTTGATACCAAGTACGGTGTAACGCTTACCATATGATCCTATGAAAGTCAGCGCTTTGCGCTGGTCCATACGTGTGCGCTTGTACAACTGCTAGTGGGAATGGTCTTCGGCTATTGAAATATATGAGCAAGCTTTGCAGGATTGGTAACTGTATAAAATCAAACCATTTATTCAAATTCCCCGTTAGAGTTAAAGCATGGGATGATCCAAAAAGGAGACAGTACGCCTGTTGTCATCCGTGTCCACCCGGCAAAACAGCGGCCTTTCTAGATGTATGGTGTTTGACGCTGGCATTTTTCATATATGCCACAGGATGCCATGGGCGCCGATCAAGGGAAAGATTGGCTTTTCCTTTGCCCAAGTCTTTTAGACAAGTTTTGCAAGTTGATAGGAGCTTTTCGGAGTTTTGTAACAAAGAAAAGGCTCGCATATCAGCTGCGGTCGGTCATTCTACAAATGACAACGTGAAAAGACACATACTTGCCCTGACTCGAGGAGAAAATGAAAAATGGTGGGATTTCAACCATGATGGATTCATAACATTGTTCCCAGAAACGGACCATAGACCACGGAGACTGCTGCCCATCTCCTCTGTTTAATGATTTTCAAGGAGCCAAAAGACTTAGGAATATACATTGGTTCATTTCAGCCCTCGTAAGGGTAAAAGCTATCGAAACAAACGAGTGTCTCCGTAATCGACATGGAGTACTGCACAATGGGCTATTCGTCGTAACAAGAAAAATACAAATAATTGAGCACTGGCCCACATGATCAAGAAAGCGCGCTAGAACGTAGCATGACTCTCCTATTGTCAGGATTTGGCGGCACCTGCGTTAGCTACTGGAAAAGAATACAGACTTTTGATGGCGAAACGCGTTCAACGATCGTTCTAGGTGAATCGCTAGCTGTATGTGGTTGGTCCTATCTATATAAGCTGCAGATAGTAGAGTAACGAGAAAGCATGAACAAAAAGGACAGAGTCCGTTTTACAACTGGTCAGCTGTGTAGGGAGCGCCTGCTTCATGTCCCCAGGTTTCTGCAAGCTCTCATCATGGTCTCACCGAATAGTGTGGTATCATTTTTATGCCTTATGTATAGTTGATTTTGGCCATTCATCATGTCGACGGTATCTTTGATAAAATACCTTTTTGCGTTGTGCGATTCCATCTTGGACAAAAACACAGAGGCGTTCGACCTTACCAGCGACAGCATCCACATAGACCGACGATACGCGAGGTTAAATATGCTCTTAATATGAAGAAGCTTACGCATTGAGTAAAGACTTTGTCTGAAGCGTTGATGAGACGCGATGCGGTGGTATCGCAGCGAAGCAACTGTCGATCAAATGCCAGCTACTGAGGCACTTGCTACCAGTACGTTTTCATTATCTACCTAGCTCCCCATTCACCATGAGCAGGAAGGCAAATGCTCTATGGTTTTCAGGTGGAAGTTCACGTTGGTTGGACGAATAAAACAAGTGATGCGGAAAAGGCTGTTTCAGATCTAGCGTAGGGTCAATCAGATCGTCTGACCCATGCAATCTTGTCACAGCAGCCGCTTTTTGTATTTCAACGATCCATCGTAGCTGCTGTTGTTCGTCATATCTGGTCAGATCAGGGGTTCTGTCATATCAAGTTTTATGTTCAGCACAAGTTTTGTTCTGAACTGTCGGGTGGATCCTGAATCATTTGCATCGTGTCAAATAAAAATGTCTTCTTGTTCCAGATAAAAGAAAGGGGTGCTGTTTCTCCAGAGAAAGCGGTGAACCCAGCGGACTGTGTGCATAGAGTGCGCCGTCCCAAGGCGGATACAGCACGCAGAAAACAAACCGTCGTGAAGCCTGAAGTACTGACGTTCATGCAGTAGCGGTGCAGGCGATGCAGATGAAAAGGGAGGGGCCCATGTGGGTGATGAGGAATAGGGTTCGTGGCCATGGTGTGATCGGCGATTAGCTTCTCCGATCCGGATTAGCTATTCTCTATCGAAAAAGACGAGTAGTGTAACAGTTCCTCTTAGGGGTTGCAGGAATGGCAATCCATGTGCGGAGGTGTACGAGATCGTAGCAACACATGAAAAAAAAATAAAGAAAAAACCAGTGCTCTTCACGGATAGGTACACTGTAAGGCTTATCTGTTTGTGTTACGGATGGCGTTGACTTTTCAGTGACTGAAATGTTAATCGCCTTTTTCTGAAACCGATGTCCGGTTAGGGTTATTCAGTAAGCCACCAGATTGGTGAGTTCGTCAGCAACTTCCTCGGTCTTTCCTTTTTATTTTTTCTCTTATTTTCCTAATCTTCATGTCGACTCTTTTCTATTCATCACCTAAGGAAATGACCAAAGGTAAAAAGAACCATGTCGTCTTTTTCATTTCTGTGAGCGGCATGGCATTAACCAGCTTTTCCTAGGACGAAAACGCCGTCTTTCAGAAGACGAAGATATGAGCGATGTACCGTCCATCAGCACAACCCGTTCCATTGTAGAGAAACATCAACAACGTCGTAGTATGAAAGAAACAGCAGGCGACATGAAACGATATAAAACCGGCATCCAAAAACGATCGACAAATACGGCCGTGTTAGGTAAAGGTCTTCTTTTTTATTTTCTGCCTTTCTGCGCAGTCAGCTGGCCCTTATTTATTGGAGGAAGATGCTTATTGAACTTTTATAGCCACGATGGATAAGGGAAAGTTGATTGATATTATTCACTCCTTATTACTGGCCCACCCAGAAGTTCGGGAAGATATCGTGACGTATATACCGGCACCGACAATTTCATCCACCATTGCTGTCCTGAGTGATCTGGAAAAACGACTAGCGGATAGCTTCCCTTACAACCGCCACGGTCCACGCAGAGACGACTACACATTTTCACGCGTACGAGAACCATTAACGAACCTGATTGTAAGTACTAGCAGTCTAGGTCAACGGTAACGCTAAAAAGAAAAAAAAAATAGGATACCGTCACACAATATGCAAACCATTTTACCTCCATCACTGTTTTCCCAACCACTTGTTTTTCGTTTCTTGACTTGGCAACCCACGTGGCCCACCGATTACCCACCTGGGACAACGATGGTAGGCTGACACACAAGAAAGTTTGTGACATAACGTAACCGTCTTTTCTTAGATCACAATCAGTTAAAACGGGATCTCTATCACGAATTGAATGACTGCTGGAAAAGAGCAGTTGCTTCAACAGCATCTAAGATCCGTGAAAAAGAAACGTACAGTCCACAAACCGTGAGTGAATGGGCCAAGAGGTAAAAAACAAAAAAAGATTAAGTGTGCAACCATCTGACATGTTTTTATAGTCTAGCGCAGCATAACAGTTATACCGAGGGTCTGTTTACCGAAGCTGTTCATGAATTTGCGAAGCATCTTGGTTTCATGATTGGCTTATCCGTTGAATCGGTCGATCCGCCGCGCGACGTTCCTTTGTGTCATCTTCCTTCTTTGGAAAACGATATGGCTCGATTTGCTCCACAATCTCCTGTTGTCGGATACGCAGACGCACGAAGATAGTACAGATGAAACAACTTTTTTTTTATGCCAATTGTTCCTCTCATTCCGCCACTTCTTTTGTTCTACTTCCGTTTCTCCTCACCCTTCCCATTGAAAACATCGTTCTTCTTTTCTCTTCTATCATTCAAATAACATCTATGACAAAAAGATAAATCATTGCGTTTATGTAAAAAGAAATGAGTCGGTAAAACGGGCCGAGCCAAGGCACTTTTCCTTTTAAAGTCATGGCTGGAAGAAAGTTTGCCAAGATCTAGTGCTGTGGCTTTGCGTCCTGCATCGGGCGGTATAAGGAGAGCAAAGGAGGGGGGAGGGCGGGTGGCCAAGAACAAAAAAAAAAAAGAGAAAAAAAAGCAAGAGCAAACGCCATTACTTCATGACCCATTCATCGACATCTTCTTCTGAATCCGTTGGTACAGAACCAACCACACGTCGTCGTCCTCGCCCTCCTTCTGTTGTTGTCGAGACCCTTGGTGCAAAGACATCGGAAACCAAGGATGGGTTGCGAAAGATTAACAATTACCTTCTGAAGAAAGAAATTGGACGAGGTGCCTTTGGTACGGTTCATCTCGGTGTAGATATGACAACAAACACAGAATATGTAAGGACAAAGGACAACCCCGGTGACAAGGGCTAATGGTTTTCCAATCAACCAGGCGATCAAAGAATTCAGTAAATCGCGATTGCGTCGAAAGGAACAGCTGGATATGCTTCGACGTTCTGGTCCTCGTGGACGTGGACGAGGCGGCCGTTTAGGCGGATTGGGCGTGAATCGGGCCCATGCTGCTGTTTCGAGCAATCCACTCGATTTAGTGCGTGGCGAGATGGCTATTTTGAAGAAATTGAATCATCCACATGTTGTCAAACTGTTTGAAGTCCTGGACGACCCTAACGATGATTCCTTGTACATGGGTAGAAGAAACCATAGAGAAAATGACTGTGCTGACAGGGTGTGGTAGTATTTGAAATGGCACACAAAGGCGTGTTGATGGATATCGAAGTCGACCATGTTGCCGAACCCTATTCCAACGACCAAGCTCGTTATTACTTCCGTGAAATGATTCTTGGCATTGAATACCGTAAGTTGAATCGAAAAAAACAAAAACCGTCACTAACGTGCGACATCAGTGCATAGTAATGATATTGTGCATCGAGGTAAGAGCAGAGAAGCATCAGCAAGAAGGATGTGGATTATTCAATAGCCATGACTAGATATCAAACCCGATAATTTGTTACTATCTCGAGACAACGTCCTCAAAATTGTCGATTTTGGTGTTTCTGAGATGTTTGTCAAGGGAAATGACAAAATGAAGAAATCCGCTGGTAGTCCAGCTTTTATGGCGCCTGAACTGTGTGTGGCCCATCATGGTGAAGTCTCTGGCAAAGCAGCTGATATTTGGTCCATGGGCATTACCCTTTATTGTTTGATCTACGGCCGACCGCCCTTTACCAGCCCCAATTTAGTGGAGCTGTACGAGATGATCAAGTCAGAGCCGTACGTTCACACCACCAAAAAAAAAAAAAAAAAAAAAAAGGCTTACCTCTGTGTTCTTTAGAATCGAGTACAGCGGTTCATTAAACCCTGATCTCCTTGACCTACTACAAAGGTTGCTTGAAAAAGATCCAGAAAAACGTATTACCATGCCAGCATTGAGAGTAAGCGGCTGTGTGTGAGACAGGCAAGGCATTGAAGGCTATGTAGGAACATCCTTGGGTAACCAACCATGGTCAAGACCCATTGATTCCAGAAGAAGAGAACTGCGAGATGATGGTGACAGAGATCACGGAAGAAGAAATCAACAACGCCATCAAAAGCATTGCAAGCATATTCACGGTGGTAAGCACGGTTTCTTTCTCTGAGTGAATGGGCGACTCAAAATGGATCTTTTTAGATGAAGGCTGTCACCAAGTTCAGACGTCATTCGCGATCGTTATCGCAACAGTCGCTCAACAAAATGATGGAAGAAGCGAAAAAACAGGAAGAAGAAGCAAAAAGTCTGGATCATTTAGAGACAGCAACGGATGCGCTGACCATTCGAAATTACCCTTAAGAGTATTGTTTTTTTTTAATATACGTCCCTTGTCAAGGGAGAAACCTAACGTTCTGCTGTTTTACCGATGCCATGAACCTCATCCTGTGAGGTGTTTAACATTTCTTTCTTTATGATGGATAAAACGGAAGGATGGGAAGACAAGATGAAGAATAAAATTAAGCAGATTTCTATTATTATTTCTTCTTTGCAGGAGCAGTGACGTTGAACTTGAAGTACAAAATATCACCATCCTCGACGACGTATTCCTTACCCTTCTGGTTGTATTTACCGTTGGCTTTGACGGCGGATTCGCTACCGAATTCCTTGAGATCATCGTACTTCATAACTTCGGCCATGATAAAACCACGCTCAAAGTCAGAGTGAATGACACCAGCAGCTTGAGGGGCCTTTGTGCCACGGCGAATGGTCCAAGCTCTGACTTCATCGGGACCACCGGTGAAGTAGTAGCCCAATTGCAGGGCGCTGTAACCGGAGACAATGATCTTTGGCAGCATGGAGATGGCGTTCAACTCCTTCAAAGTCTCGGCCTTCTCTTCGGGGGTCACGAGCGACAAGCGGTATTCAAAGGCACCAGAGTAGGGGATCATCAAGTCGCCAGGAGAGTGCTCATCAATCCATCCCTTGATCTTGGGCAACCACTTGTTCTTCTTGCGCAAGTAATCCTTTTCACTGACGTTGGCAAGGTAGATGACGGGCTTGGCGGTAATGAGATGAAGGGTGTTGATGACCTCGATTTCCTTGTTGGTCCAGACACCGTGACGGACTTCCTTGCCTTCCTTCACCCACTCATACACCTTGGAGACGGTGGCAAATTCTTCCTTCTTGGCCTTATCGGCGGCGCTACCGCCGTGACCAAGACGACGAACGGCATTGCCCATTTCAGTGACCTGCTTCGTCAAGAATTCCTCATCCTTCAAACGCAACTCCTCGTGGATAATTTCCATATCACGCAATGGTTCCAACTCACCCTCAACGTGAATGACGTCGGGTTCATCAAAAGCACGAACAACGTGGAAAATGGCATCCACAGCCTTGATGTGCGACAAGAAAGCGTTACCCAAACCGGCACCAGAGGCAGCACCCTTGACCAAACCGGCAATATCAATGACCGTCAACTAACACACATATTAATACCAGATCGGTGGACGGAGGCATATATTTACAAAGGCAGGGATTTCCTTTGCGGGCTTGTAGTGCTTGCACAACCAGTCGAAGCGAGCATCGGGAACGGCCACGCGAGATTCCTCGGGATCTGTCATTGGTCAATGGAAGGGTTTTCTCGATGATTAAATCCAATTACCAATGGTACAGAAAGGGTAGTTTTCTGCAGCGGCCGAAGCGTTCGTCAAGGCGTTGAAGAAAGTCGACTTTCCGACGTTGGGAAGACCAACGACACCAATCTTCAAGTTGTTGGACGGACGTCCAAGCAAAAGCTTTTCTTCCTTGACGGCCTTCTTTGGTGGCATAGCTAAAAAGAAAAACACGTTCTAAGTTTCGCTATTTTTTACAACGCGTTCTATAGGCATAAGGAAAAAAAACTTACTGGGTGAACGAAAAAAAAAAAAAAGAGAGGGAATTGACGGAAGTAGAGGTCCGAAAAACATATAAAAAATTTGAGATGATGTCAGCACCAAAAAAAAAGTGCGATTTTTACAGGAGTGTTTTCCATATTCTTTTGTGTCCAATAATAATGTTGGTGAAGCACATTAGTGAAATCAAGGTTGCCTTGTCTCCTTTTAATGCTGGTTCCAAATCGTCGAGGTAAGGTTCTGTAGTTATGTTTTCTTTTTTGTTTTTACAAGGCAAAGGGTAGGCTGTTTTTAAACCGTGTCAACACAAATGGAGCACGCCGATTGAATCCGACAATCAAGATCCACACTGATATGTTGTCAGACCCAAACGCAGCATCACGCTTGCAAGTGACCTATCGTATGTGTTTTTTTTCTTTTTCTTTTTATTAGTTATGGAGTTTACTGACAACATAATAGGCGATGGCAAGAAATTGGACATGAATACCGATAAACTCGGCATTGACAATATTTTGCAAGCTGTCAATAAGCATGCCAAAAAATTGGAAGAAGCAGAGCAAGCCAATGCATGGTAGAGATATATATATATATATATATAGATAAGAGGGAACAGAAGGTAGCGTGCGTTTTCTCTGGGTGACTTTTTTTTTTCTTTTGTACATAAGAAACAGCAA
Source organism: Saksenaea oblongispora B3353 (assembly GCA_000697495.1). Classification (NCBI taxonomy): domain Eukaryota; kingdom Fungi; phylum Mucoromycota; class Mucoromycetes; order Mucorales; family Saksenaeaceae; genus Saksenaea; species Saksenaea oblongispora. The sequence continues at coordinate 25,158 of JNEV01000988.1, read as the reverse complement.
CGGCCTAGTTCACCTCGGTCAACAGCTTTTTCTCTAGAATGAACTTTCCTTCTTTGTACTTGTTTTCTTCACTGAATGCTTTGACCTAATTTAAGAAAAAAAAAAAAGATGAGAAATCAAATGCATGAACTTTTTTTTTATCCGTGATAAGGGCAAGGCTTACATAGGTCCAACCTAGTACCGTCTTGCATTTACAACAAGAGATATCCCTGACAGTATGCATGCCGGTGGTCATGGTCCGATTTACGGCTTCACCTTCAATAATATTCACACTGCATAGAGAATGAACTTTTTCTTTTGGCATATAAAAAGAAAACGCCAAACTTACACATAGGCGAAAAGAAACGCTTGACCATGTTGACCTTGGAATTGCTGATAGAAAATAAAAGACAGGGTTGTGTTAGCATGAATATGCGAATGATTTTCTTTTCATTCGGACTTTTCGTTGTGTACCCTAGATATAATGGCATCGTCGGTAGACAGGTGACTTTTACACCTGTTACAACCGTAGATACGTGTACCGTCAAGATAAGTTCGATATTTAAGACCCATGGAAAGAAAGATAAGACGATAGTTGTGTATAAAAGAGAAGTGCAAGAAGAAGAAAAAAAAAGGAGGTGTGAGAGAGGGAAATCTGTTTCTTTTTTTTTCCTTTTACAAAAGCAGTATCTATATGGATTAGACTTATTTTGGTTTTGATCTTCTTGATGGATATTTTCCTCGTAAAGGGCAAAAGGGCATGGAAAAGGAGATACAGAGAGGAAGAGGAAAAAGGAAGAAAAACGCTGGGTCGGCCGCAGTTGTTGGGCGTCACGGTCATCTGATGATCTGTTTTTTTTAATTTAGATCACGTGGTGCTAATGAGGACCTTCCTACTGAACATTGAAAAGAATGGAAGGGAGAAAGTTCGTCGAGGAAGGGGAGCGTTAATGTTCATGGATGAAAGGAGGCAGTACCATCGGAGTAATCAAGAAAGTGCGCCAGAGATCAAAACAAACGTGTTAACTGTGGCCCGCAGATGGAGGGCTTGATACGATCGGAAGGGTCACGAGGAAGCGGGAGCGAGTACAGGGATATGTGTCGCTAGTGTTGGAGTGGGGTCGGCATGAAAGTCTGTTTGCCATATGTGAACCCAGACAGGCTACTTAAGTTAATCAATTCATAAGATGATGGTCCACTTTTAAGAGAACAACGTTTTGGAGAGAGGGGAATGGATCATCATCTCGGGAAAAAGTGCTGAAGCGTATCAGGAAGTTTCTTCACTGGTGATCAAACGAGATCCATACGATTGGGCCCTACGATTGTTTACTCCCTTCACTACATCATGGTAGTTCCATGGTTTGATCGTTGTAGATAAGGCCACAACTGTCTCGACTGTCTTAACTGTATGGATTATAATTCATATTCCGATTGCTTGTACGTGGTAATTTTTTTTTTTTTTTTGTGTGTGGGGGACGTTTTAGGTAGCTTCCCCTGCGCGGTGCTTCAAAAGGAAGAATTCATATGACATGTAACAAGGTAACCGCGTCATGTATCTTTGTTAGTTCTGGCTAAATCGAAATTATTGTCGCATACCGACGGGTAACAGTACTGGATTGTTCAGTCGGGATTAAAAACAAAATAGCGGTTTGAGTTCAACCAGCCAGCCAATCATGATGTAAAATAAAGAGAGGCATGAAGACGGACTGGATAAGAGTTTTACCTCCTCTCGGCTTGAAAGAGACAAATTTGGAATAAGTTTATGAACAATTTGTAACTCATTTTTTGTATCAGAGTCTCAGGGTGCTGGATAAACTAAACCTGGCCTCTTACCTACACGTAATCAACGATTGATAGAACGAGTTTCACTCTTGCAATCCGTTTCTCTATCTACCAAAAAATTGAACACCGCCTCCCAAGCGGAAGATAAAAAATTCAGCACCGCCAAAAGGTCATTTTCTTATTTTTTGGTAATGTTGGCAACCGAAAGCATCACGCTCATAACCTTTACCTATGTATGTCCGAGTTAACATGACGCCATTGTCGACTTTCGGCATGGTTAGCTGCCATGTTGCGGAGACACTTCTTTTCGACCGCGCCAGTCAAGTCACATCGAAACGGAGCACCAAAACGATCTAAAGACGATATAGGCACGTGGCTGCCGTCATATTCCGATTGATGACAAACACAAACTTTCTGTGCGTCGATCTTACCGCTCGGTGACACCCGAATTTTCAATTCATCCATAAAAAATAATGGCAACACGAATTGACAACATGCCCCACATCGCACCCTTGATCAGATAAAAAAGGTTATTCTGTTTCGTTAGTCTAATCATAAAGGCGGATACTGAACAAAGCTGCAGTGTAAAATTAAAATGGCGTCGGTCTCCCTGGGAGCTGTGTAGGTCACTAAATGAGGTGAGATATAAATTATACACGTGAGAAAGACTGGGACCAGACTGTACAGTTAGTGATCCAATTTTATATGCATAAAAACAGTTTATTTGTTTTTGTGAAAATAATGGTCTGGTATGCAAGGACCAACATAGTTTACTCAGTGTTACTAAGTGATTGTTCGATTTATGCAAAACATCTAAATGTACCTGGTGGTTTCTTTGTTTTTCTCTGTTTTTTGGATGATATATTTAATGAATAGAATTGCGTATTCTCTTTATCCGATAACGTTATAACGATGAGCGGGAGGCTCAGGATGATCACGTCAAAATGGAAGTTCCCGTCATTAAGAACTCCGTGAGATCGTTATCAAGGCTCATCGAAACGATTAATTTTTTGTTTTCCGACATATGGCTCTCATCCAAAGAAAGTGTCTCCCCACCTTTTTTTTTTATCAACTGAAAATTTTTTAGACCCTGAGATAATCAGCCAATCATATTTGAGTTCTTTTGATAAGCAAAACGTTTTTGCGATGAACGGGAAATTCTGGAACAGCAAAAGAAAAAGAGGCGTTGTGTGTGGGGTCGGGAAACATGGGCGGAGACCAAAAAAGTATTTTTTTTTTCATAATCAGTTTCGCTTGTATTGTTTTATTTTTGACATATGTACAGAACTTGAACAGTTGGTATAACAAAATAAAGAGTGTAATAAAAAGAAGCAAAAGTAAAAACCATGTAAAAGAGAATGTCTATACAAAAGAGAAAGGGGAAAGAAAAAAAAATAATGAATTTCAGTATGCAAAAATTTAAAAGTGAAGGATTGAATGAATGGAGGGAAGTGCTGATGGCATGGGACGGACCAAAGTAGAAATAGGAGGTAAAACACGAGCCTTGGGTGGTGCTTCCATTAAATCCCATAAACTTGTAGTAGTAGAAGGCATGCCAGGACGAACAGAATCCAACTGGTTACACTCCAATGGTGTAATCTTTGCAGGTAATTGTCTTGGTGAACCAACAGGTGTAGTCAGAACATGAGGAGACAAAGTAGGTGAAGTTTCTGGTGTAAAGAGAAATTCCGGTTCAGAATCAAAGTTGCTATTCGTAGAAAGTGCAGGTGAAGGTGGTTGTTGTTGAGTTTGTTGTTGAGGTTGTGCACGCGCACGCTTCTGCTGCTTCTGTTTACGATCGCGCTTACGATTTGGTGAGGTGTGAATACGAACATGACGAGTCAATTCATCCGACCGTGAGAATCGCTTTTCACACCCTGGGAAAGTACATTGATGGGGTTTTTCTCCTGTATGCGTACGAATATGGCGGGTTTGATGTTCCAGTCGATAAAACGACTTTTGGCACGTAGGGAAAGGACACTTGTAAGGCCGGGGAACATTGGCTTTGTCAACAGGAGCAATCGCTCTCTTTTGAACAGGAGGAGAAGAAAGATGAAGTAGGTTTGAGGCAGCTTGATACATTGTAAAAAAAAGAATAAAGTGAAAGAAGTAGAAAAAAAACAGAAACGTAAAAAAGGTTTTTTTATATAGTCCGTTGATGGTAGAGATAGGAAATTATCAAAGCGTTGATCGGTACACATACACGCCCCGAAAAAAACCTCCGCTCCGGTTTACCTCCACAACCCGATGTTGAATGATAAACCCTAATTAGGAAATCATAGCGAACACGATCCGCCCAATGTTGACACGGAGTCTTCCACACGTTTTATAAACACCGCCACTCTACCTTATCATCAAATATCTCAAGGGTTCCGCTTGTGGGGTAATCCCGGCCCTTTTTTTGGTAATTCCGCTTACATTTTCCGAAGAATCATCACGCTATCAAGTTAAGAACATTACCATCAGCCCACAACAAATAACGAATATGTATACATGTCCGTGCTTTTTTTACAACACGTGAAAATCATAACAACTACTACTTTCCCCTCCTTTTTTTTTCTTATTATTATTTGTGTTCTTTTTTTTCTTACGCAACCCTTACTTTCCTGATAAAGTCTCTTACCGATAGACTATCGTTTCTTCTTGGCAAATGGAAAACCCCTGGATCACAAGATACTCAGAGAGCAGTCACACTAACGTCAGTTGGCGTTCGTGCTTTGTTCAAGCCTTTGTTTTTCTCCATTCAAACGCTGCCCCATGACAGAAACAGCACCATCCGTTCTTCAATTTCAGCCTTTTGTGTCTGCTGTAGATGCTGCTTTTTGGCATGCTCTTACAGCAAAGAAACTAGATCAGTTTAAATTGAATGACACTTCGCAGTCATTACGTGGTTATTATGGCCCAGCCCAATTCGCCACTACCAAGACAGAAACTGTTGCCATGCCGCCCCGTTTCTGTATTCCTGCACAGGCACTTGAAACAACAGACGACACAAGGTAACATTTTTTCTTTTTTAGAGAATGATACAATAAAATCCTTTCTGTTGTAAAAAAAAAAAGTCCGTCGAATACCTATTCTATTTCGGGAACACTGCTCAATACCAATACGATGGAAGAATTTCGAAATATGGACAAGAATAAACTCTTCCATGACGCTTCGCAAAAAGTTAGTCTTTTTTTTTTTTTTTTGCATAATCATTGATACGTTTCGCCTTTTTTAGATTTGGGATGCCATTCACAGTCGACGCGCCCTGGATCATCCCGAGTTACTGTGTGAATTTCTATTGTTATCTTTTGCTGACATCAAAAACTACAAATTTTATTACTGGTTTACTTTTCCAGCTCTTATGCCACAAGAATCACCATGGATGATTAAAGACGCACCAAGTATTTTGGATGCCAAGGATGAGGTAAGCATTCTTGAGAGAGAAAAAGAAAGAAAAGGTTAACTTAAAGAGGTACCCCAGTTGGACCAGGCGTATCAAACCTATCGGAGCGGTGTTTCAGACGGTCATGCTATCTATTTTCTAGTCAGACGCGATCAGGGTGCCTTCCGGATCGGTCGATTAAATGAGTGGGACCATTTTTTCCAAGATTGTCCTGAACAGGAGGTAAAACTTAACTTTTTTTTGTATCATCGAATAGATGTGAAACCTTTCTATTTATTGTTAGCGTATGGTGGGTTTTGTTGATCCGTCGGGAGAAGCATTACCAGGTTGGCCCTTGCGGAATTTGTTGGCCTTGGCCCATGAATCTTGGGGGGTCCACAAATTAAACATACTGTGTTACCGTGGAAAAAATCCCTCTCGTTGTCTTCATGCCGAGCTTCCCGAAAATGCTTACTATACTCGCAAAGGTATAGTATTCCCATTCCGATGTTCGCTGGGATTTTATTGATGGGAAAAGTCGGATAGGTACTCCTGTCAAGGCTGTCGGATGGGAGAAAAATGCACAAGGTAAATTAGGTCCCAGGATGGCAGACCTCGGCCCGTTGATGGATCCATTGAGGTGATCAAACAAAGGAGCATAGAGTCTTGTATTCACCATGGGAGAAAAATAGGCTGGCTGATAGCGCAGTCGATCTCAATCTAAAGTTGATGCGCTGGCGACTAGTCCCCGATCTCGATCTGGAGAAAATCAAACACAACAAATGCTTGCTTCTGGGTGCTGGGACACTGGGGTGCTACGTGGCGCGGAGCTTATTGGTATATACCGTGCAGCTCGGAAACATTAGTCCCATGGTTGATTTTTATTTTTAACTTTAACTTAGGGCTGGGGCGTGCGCCACATTACCTTTGTGGATAGTGGCCGTGTCTCCTTCTCCAACCCCACACGACAACCATTGTATGATTTTGACGATTGTCTTAAAGGTGGCACACCCAAAGCACAAGCTGCTGCTGACCATCTAAAACGGATTCAACCATCTATGGTAGGACATACTCTCTTTCCTATAGGAATGTTGCAGCCTCACTTCTTTTGCATAGACTGCAACTGGCTATACGATTTCAATTCCAATGCCTGGCCATGCTGAAACGTCAGAGGAGCAACTACGCCACGATACGGAGATCTTAACCAATCTGGTTGAAAATCACGATACTGTGTTTCTATTAACAGACAGCCGTGAAAGTCGTTGGTATCCTACGCTCTTGGCTGCCAAGGCAAACAAAATGGTGATCAACGCCGCGCTAGGCTTCGATACGTATCTTGTGATGCGTCACGGGACCAAACTCGGGTGCTACTTTTGCAACGATATTGTTGCACCAGCTGACGTAGGACGGATGCTTCCGAAAAATGGCCCAATTTAAACCAAATTGTTTTAGTCATTGACAGATCGAACGTTAGACCAGCAATGCACAGTCACTCGACCTGGTCTAGCTGCCATTGCCGGAGCATTAGCTGTGGAGCTGATGGCTACCCTGCTCCAACATAAAGACGGGTAAACCCCATCGGATCTGTTCGCCCTACGCTTCTTTTCTCATGTCACCTATAGTGTCGATGCACCCGCAGACCGGGGTAGCGGTGCCAGCATGGCGACTACATCATCGATTCTTGGTCTCGTTCCCCACCAAATACGGGGATTTCTGAGTCACTTTAATAATATGCTTATTTCCGGTCAAGCTTACGACCGTTGTACGGCCTGTTCCACAAAGGTAATTTCGTCCATGATAACCCACTATTGCTGATAGTTATTGTGTAGGTTATTGAAGCCTATACCGAGGATCCCTTAGGTTTCATGAAACAAGTACTACGTGACCCAATTTACCTAGAAAATTTGACGGGTCTCACTGACATGAAGGAAGAAAGCGAACGTCTCTTGCAGGAAGATTGGGCAATCAATGACGAAGATTTTTAGTGCATCCTCTTGGGTTGATATAGCAATAAAGATGATTTGTTTTAAATTTCATTGTCTACGGCCAGCTTACAGCTGTTACAAAGGGCCCTTTACTGCTCTCTGTACCTGCACTGTGTAACATCATCCGGCAAAGGCGAGACTTAAACACCTTTCGTGTCATACTTCGGCTGGAGTAAAGCCTTTACGACGTCAATTCAACATGGTAGCGATCTAACAATGCTATATGCAACTAAATTTTAGAGCTAGGTAAGAAAGTAATCCAAATAGAGACAGGTTTGGAGTCAAGACGTACTGCTGCTGCTAAAGTATTTTCTTTGGACAACTCCTTTGACATGGATAACGTTATGAATTAACATGCCCATATCTTCACTAGAAGTTGTGTGTGCCTATGTTTGATTGATGTTGTCCTTTTGCTTGTCATTTATGTACATCCAGTTACCTTTTTGACCCTTCAAACCTTTAGTTTTCTCAATTTCGAAGCCGATGTACCGGCTTTTTTTCTTTGTATGATTTATCGGATTTCACATATGACTATCTTGATTCGTTCATAGCTTAACATGAATTGACACTTCGTTGACAAAAGAACCAACAAGTCTTTGGTCACATTCGCTTCATTTGGTTTCTCTTCGGTCGGCAAGTAATCCATGCATTCGAGTTACGTAAAATAAAATCAAAGCGTTGTTGCTGTACATCATAACCGAGGGCTTTTAATTCTTTCAGGATAGACGATTGGGCATTCGGCACGCTTGATATAAAAATCCATCGAGGGATAAAAAGACAGTACCTCTTTAATTGCAAACCCTCAGGATATGCAAAAATATTTGAAATAAGCAGGTTGTGAAATCAAAGAGAAGTAGAGTATCATTACGCAGCCATTACGAGGTCATTATGCGGTAATTCATTCTCGTGTCATGAAAGGCTATGCCTCTTAGACGCTACATTATGGGCTATGGTTATCCTGAATACATATAGATAGTGTATAATATGAAAATAAAGAGTTATTTTCAGTAAAAGATAGTGTCGTATAGGTAGATCTATAGTGTAGTAAAAATCATATCGGCAATGATCATCTAGGACTATAAAAAAACTGGAACAGAACATGAAGTGACTTTTTACCAAAGAGAAATTTCTTTGAATCAGTGGGACATTGTGCGTTCTGGATGATGAAATCGATGACTTGAAGGAGGCGCGTCGATCTGTACAAGATTACCTGCAAAGAGAATAACTTAAGAACCAGTCTCAATCTCTAACCACTTGTCACTTTATCAGAAGTCTTCAATTTTTTTCCTACTCTCCTCTCAGACTTTGAATCTTGAAATAGCAGGGAGTTGCAAGGATTGCGGAGGAGGAAGAATCGCCTTTTCGATTAGCTGCATAGGTATTTTTTTTTGTCATTGTCATTATTGCTGTTGTTGTTATCACTAGTTGACGAGGACTCTCTAGCAGCACGCAAAGTAGCATTTTACAGGCCCACGTCTTTCAGCAATTCGTATCGAAAATTTTGCCGCACAGCTGCTGACTTCATTTTGCTGATCAGTAACTTGGCCCTTTCGCAAGCTCGTCCATCGAAGCCTGTACCCTCTTGATAAATCCGTTTTAGCCTTGCTTCAGCCATCCGCTAAGAAGAAGATGCATATCAGATTCCAAGTCAAGTTGTTCATATTGTTGCAAGATACCCTTGATAAGCTATGCTGCATTTCATTCTTCACCAGACATCGAAGGATAATACTCGTAAATTAATAGCTTCATGTTAACATCAGCTTAGATAAAAGCTTTGTCATACTCTAAAGAACAAAAAAAAATCAACTTGTCAAGCAAAAGGGTAGAAACAAAAAAGACGAATTTGTTAAACGTTGTCATCACAGTACGTTGTAGAAAAAGGAATATAGGCAAATTGGAGGTACCCCCAAAACTCTCGATAGAGACCTCAACAAATCACCTTTTTTTAACCTTTATCCCATATTGCAGTTATTGTAATATAGCACTATGTGTTTTTAATAACAAATAGCAAAGAAGAGTAAATGAACTACGTGTATCCTTTGAGACTGAGCCAAAAGAGCACCTTCCTTTTTTTTAGGGTATCTCCAGTATTTTCTTTCAAATGTTTGCAGGAAGAATAATACTAAGTAATACTACTTGTATCCAGATAAAACTTACATAAAAGACTTAACGAATTACATCATATATAAAGAATAACAGCAAAGGTATGTGTCTAAAACCGGTATTTCTCAAGTACATCCAAAATAATGGCACTCTTTCCAGAGACAATGTAATATATTTTAAGTGTCCAAAAGCTGATCCAAACATTCGCATGATTGATATAATAGTTCAATCTCAAAGGGTAACTTTTTTTGACTGCCCGACTATTCAGATAAGCATTAAAGGTGAAAACCATGTTTTCGCTCTCTATGCCGCTGTCTGAAAACGTTGCATAGCATACTTCAGTTTATCACGACATTTTCGAAAAGTGATACATCGCGTGATTCCAGCATTGATGCGTCTGAAATTATGAAACATCGACCAGTTACATTGATAGTTTTCCCAGGGTTTCAAAAGCACAGGTCGTTTTATGATTGGAAATGACACCGCTTATAAAAGACGCTTACCACGTTCTAATTCAATGCATATCATATCAAGTATACTTATATGACTAACAGCTGACGCTGTATTATCAAAGGTTGTATGGAAAAGATCACTTTACTCCGACCTGAAAAAAGTGGTGGAACAAAAATCCCAGAAAGCCAGAAAACCGATCAACAGACCATGGGCCAAGTGGAGGACGTCACGACTAAGGAGGATATGGTGAAGTGGTTCGATGAACTCTCATCAGGCGATACCGCTATTGTCGGTGGGAAGAATGCTTCGCTTGGAGAGATGCGCCAGAACCTGTCGCCATGTGGTATCCCAGTCCCAGACGGGTTTGCCATTACCGCGTCTGCATACTGGCACTTGCTAGCTACCAACAACTTGGGCCCGCGCATTTCGGAGCAGATTAATGTACTTCACAAGGGGGCCGATTTATCCGAAGTGGCCAATGCGATCCGGCAGCTATTCCTCAATGCAGTCTTCCCAGACGACCTGATCCAGACGGTCCAGGATGCCTACCGGAAACTGGCTACCCGCCTGGGCCAGGTGGACCCGGATGTCGCGGTACGTAGCAGTGCGACGGCTGAAGATCTTCCCGAGGCAAGCTTTGCTGGGCAGCAAGAGTCTTTTCTCAACATCACAGGCGAGGTGGCATTGCTAGAGGCTTGCAAACGCTGCTATGCATCTCTGTTCACAGATCGGGCAGTCAGCTACCGTGAACAGCATGGTTTTGAGCATATCAAAGTGGCTTTGTCCATTGGTGTGCAGCAAATGGTCCGTTCCGACCTTGCTGGAGCAGGAGTAATGTTCACTCTGGATACTGACAGCGGCTTCCCACGCGTGGTGCTCATCAACGCGTCCTTCGGCCTGGGAGAGTCCGTCGTAGGGGGCATCGTGAATCCGGACGAGTACAAGATTTTCAAACCCTTAGTCACTCACGCTGACCTTTCCCCAGTGATCTCTAAGGCGGTTGGTGAGAAGCTGACCAAAATCGTCTACACGAACTCGAGGAATGATCCAACGATGACAGTGGAGGCTACGAAGGAGGAGCAGGAGGCATACGTCCTCGATGACAAGGAAATCCTGCAGCTGGCCCGCTGGGCTGTGGTCATCGAGAACCATTATGGTCGTCCCATGGATATCGAGTGGGCCAAGGATGGTAACACCCAAGATCTCCACATCGTTCAGGCCCGGCCCGAGACTGTACAAGCGCGCAAAGTAGCCGCCACCCTGCGCTCTTTTCGACTGAATAAACGCGGGACACGACTTGCAAGAGGCATGGCCATAGGCGATGCTATCGCTGCCGGGAGGGTCTGTAAACTGAATAGTGCCGCCGAGATCGGCCGATTTGAAGAAGGTGCTGTGCTTGTTACAGGTGCAACTGACCCGGACTGGGAGCCGATTATGAAACGCGCAGCTGCCATTGTCACCGATCACGGTGGCCGTACCTCGCACGCCGCCATTGTAAGCCGAGAGCTTGGCGTAGTTGCTGTCATCGGAACCACGAACGCCACCACCACTCTCGTCGACAACCAGGAGGTTACTGTTTCTTGCGCCGAAGGTGAGGAAGGCTTTGTCTACGAGGGCATTCTCGACTACAGCGAGCATGACATCGATCTCGCTGAAGTACCGGCAACGACGACCAAGATCATGGTCAGTGTTGCCAATCCTTCGGCTGCTTTCCGTTGGTGGCGCTTGCCAGCTGATGGTGTAGGCCTAGCCCGGATGGAATTCATTATCAATACTCATATCAAGATCCACCCCATGGCACTCGTTCACTTCGATGATCTGGCTGACGAGGCTGTTCGCAACCAGATCGCCGAGTTAACCCGTGGCTATGACAATAAAACCGCGTTCTTTGTCGAGCGGCTTGCGTATGGCATTGCGTGCATCGCGGCAGCGTGGTGGCCCAAGCCGGTCATTGTCCGGATGAGCGACTTCAAGACGAACGAGTATGCCAAGCTCATCGGCGGTACTGAATTTGAGCCTGCAGAGGATAACCCAATGCTGGGCTGGAGAGGAGCCAGCCGCTACTATAGCGAAGGCTACCGGCAGGGCTTTGGTCTCGAGTGCCAGGCTATCTATCGGGTCAGAGAAGTAATGGGTCTAACCAACACCATCGTGATGATTCCATTTTGCCGCACGCTCGAGGAAGCCGACCTCGTCCTAAAAACCATGGCGGACCACAACCTGCGTCATGGCGATAACGGCCTAGAAATCTATGTCATGGCGGAAATCCCCTCCAACATCATCCTCGCTAGCCAGTTCTCTGACCGCTTCGATGGCTTTTCCATCGGCAGCAACGATCTCACCCAGCTCACACTTGGTGTCGACCGGGATTCCGAACAGTTGTCTGCCCTATTCAATGAACGTGATCCAGCGATCATCGACAGCATTCAGTCCCTGATTGATGCCGCCCACAGGAAGAACCGCAAGGTGGGGCTCTGCGGCCAGCGTCCTAGCGACGATCCTGACTTTGCCCGCCTTCTGGTGAATGCTGGTATCGACTCAATATCTGTCACACCTGACAGCTTCTTTCCCGTTAAGAACAACGTCGCGGCTGCCGAGCATGACGCACGACAACAGGTGCAGTCTCAGCACATTGACTCCAAAAAGATAAATAAGTGAAAGGCTATGGCCCACTCAGTGCCACGGAAGCAATATGGATGATGTCGTAGTAGTGTAATCAAATGTCAAACGCAATAATTTCTCCATTGTTCAATGTTGTGGGCACGTGTAAATAAATTTTTCAAAGAGAACTTTTACCTTGTAGCAAACGGTCCTTGCGTTGCATCCAGCCATATCATGCATTACAATCCTCGGCTTGCGTCAGCTATTTGAATCTCCTGTTACATGGCGAAAATTCCATTGTCATCATAATAAAATACTTTGACTTCCGGTTTTACTATTCTTTATGTCATGTTGAGCAGTGCTTGTAGTGATGCTGGTGACCAGAACTGTCTCTCTTGCGGCCTTCCGTTCCTCAATCACAGGTCAAATGCGATGTATTGTCGTTTGACGTGTATATCCGTACGGAAAAATGTTTGAAGACGATCAACGGTGGTGCATAGCATTATATATTTACATCACTCTTTGCTTTTTCTTTTTTTGGTGATACATGGTAAACAAACTCGTTGCATGTGTATGGCTTCAAGGGAATAAAGGCGTATAAGCCATTGAATACGCAGACGTAGTGTATTTTTGATAAAAGAAAAAATCCCAAGGACGGAGCCCGGTACACTTTTCTACAGTACTGTATATGCCGAAAACTTCAAAGGCATGTGCAACAAAACATCCGGAAAAGCAACATCGATTTGCACCAGGTACTTAAGATAATTCTTGCGCTACGCTAATCCCAATAGAAGGCTAGTTATTTTTAGCCACCTATCGAAAATGGCTGTCAAGTAGAAGATCAGTCCTCCTCCAACCTATGTCGGTCATTGAATTTCTGATGGAAGGCGCTGGAAGAATCCGGAAGATGCATGAAAGTTCCGGAGGACCCGACGGTATTCCCTCCTATTTTGGTAGTCTGTCTCAGAAAACCTATAAAATACAACCCTGTCAACGCAACCACCCCAACACGTAAACCCTTTCCTTTTTTTTTTTATCACCATGAGTAACATGCAATTTACTGAGAAGGTCGAAAAAACCCTGGGGATAGCGCAGAGTCTTGCGCGTGAGTTTTCCCATGCTCTTTTACAACCTGCCCATATCGCGTGTGCATTATTTGACGAGACCGATGGTCAATCTCTTTTCAAGTCCATTATCGAGAAGGCTGGCGCAGAAGCCGCGACCGTTGAACGCGGGTACAAGAAACTCATGTTGCGCTGTCCTTCACAAGATCCACCACCAACGGAAATATCTATCAGTCCTCAGACAGCCAAACTATTACGAAACGCAGAATCCTATATGAAAAATCAAAAAGACTCCTATATATCTGTCGATCACCTGATTTTGGCATTGGCAGACGAAGATGGAACGTTCCAACCAATGAAGGATGCTGGTATCACCAAGAAATCTTTGGAGAGTGCTGTCTCCCAGGTGCGTGGCAATCGCCGCGTGGACAGCAAGAACGCAGAAGAAGTGTACGAAGCCTTATCAAAGTATGCCATCGATTTGACACAGATGGCACAGACTGGAAAATTAGATCCTGTGATTGGTCGAGGTAAGATCACCCCACGTAACACAGCAAAAGACAGCTAACCCTCGTGTAGATGACGAGATCCGACGGGTTATCCGTGTCTTGGCCAGACGTACGAAGAACAACCCAGTGTTGATTGGTGAACCCGGTGTGGGAAAGACTGCCATCGTCGAAGGATTGGCCCGTCGTATTGTTGAACGAGATGTGCCACAAACACTACAGTGTAAACTCTTCTCTTTGGATATGGGCGCTCTGATTGCCGGTGCCAAGTACCGTGGCGAGTTTGAAGAGCGACTCAAGGCCGTCTTGAAAGAAGTCAAGGAATCAACAGAAGGAATTATCCTGTTTATTGATGAAATTCATACCGTCTTAGGTAAAGTTGGATAGGAGATAGTAGAGCAATGGACTAATATCACACATGTTTCTTTAGGCGCGGGAAAAGGCGAGGGGTCAATGGACGCTGCCAACTTACTGAAACCAATGCTTGCGCGTGGCGAACTTCGATGCATTGGCGCAACGACGGTAACCGAGTATCGCGAGATTGAAAAGGACCCTGCCTTTGAGCGTCGTTTCCAAAAGGTGGACGTCGGTGAACCTTCGGTACAAGCCACGGTTTCTATTTTGCGTGGTTTGAAGGAACGTTACGAAACCTACCATGGTGTCAAGATCACCGACTCCGCTCTAGTCGCCGCTGCCCAGTTATCCGATCGATACATCACCACACGCTTTTTACCAGATAAGGCCATTGATCTGATCGATGAGGCAGCAGCCAATACACGTGTCCAACTGGATTCGAAACCTGAGGAGATTGATGTACTTGAACGTAAACATTTCCAACTCGAGATCGAGGCCATGGCGCTTGGCAAGGAAAAGAACAACAAAGACTCGCAAGAACGATTGCAGCGCGTGCGTGAAGATATGGCTCGTATCCAGGAGGAGCTCAAGCCCTTGAAGCTCAAGTACGATATGGATAAGGGTAGACTGGACGAGATTCGAGAGTTGAAGCAGAAGTTGGATGAACTCAAACGCAAGGCGACCGAGGCTAAGAACCGCTACGATCTCGACACGGCGGCCGATCTAGAATACTACGCCATTCCCGATGTAGAGCAACGTATTGCCGCGTTGACGGCGGAAAAACAACGCAAGCTGGCCGAGGCCATGGCAACTGATCAAGGACAGACTCAACTGTTGAGTGAAATTGTACGCCCCGAACAGATCATGGAGGTCGTGTCCCGCTGGACAGGCATTCCTGTTCAGCAACTGGCCAAGTCCGAGCGTGAAAAGCTGCTGCACATGGAACAAGAAATCGGACGCAAAGTGGTGGGTCAAGATACCGCCATCCAAGCAGTCAGCAACGCGATCCGGCTGTCCAAAGCAGGCCTGCAGAATCCGAACAAGCCGTTGGCAAGCTTTATGTTCCTTGGTCCCACTGGTGTTGGTAAAACGCTGCTTTGCAAGACCCTTGCCGAATTCTTATTTAATGACGAACGTGCAATGATTCGTATCGACATGAGTGAACTGATGGAACAGCACAGTGTTGCCAAGTTGCTTGGTGCGCCCCCTGGTTACGTCGGTCACGAAGAAGGCGGTTTGTTTGAGGCAGTCCGAAGAAAACCCTACGCAGTGGTTCTACTGGACGAATTGGAGAAGGCGCACAAGGACGTAGCCAATGTCCTTCTACAGGTGCTTGACGAAGGCTTTATCCACGATTCCAAGGGCCGTAGAATTGATTTCCGCAACACCATCATCGTTATGACATCCAATCTCGGTGCTCATCTTCTGGCAGAACGTACAGGCTCAGGAGAACATGAGATGGTTGTGCTGAAAGAACAAATCCTGCAGATCGTGAGGAACCACTTCAGTCCGGAATTCACCAACCGAATTGATGAACTCGTTATTTTCAACCGCCTTTCCCAAGACAACATTACCAACATCGTTGACGTCCGTTTGCAAGAAATTCAGGAACGAATGGCCGATCGCAAGATCCATTTGGAAGTCTCCGAAGCGGCCAAGGAATGGCTGGGTGTACAAGGTTATGAACCTGTCTTTGGCGCTAGACCATTGAACCGTGTACTTCAGCAACGTCTACTAAATCCCTTGGCAAGATTGATCATCGATGGTGGCGTACGAAACGGCGAAGTGGCTCGCGTCGATGTTTCGGAGAATGGTCTGGAAGTTCACCGCAATCATGGTAGTCAAGCAGATTATGAAGTAGAAGAACCCATGGACGAAGATGATGATATGTAAATGTTGCTTTATGAATATGTAAAATAGTTGTATTTCTTTTCTTTTTTTCTCGCTCTTTTTGTGTCTGTGTATATCTATAAAAGAGAAACATCTGCTGTAGCCAAGCATAAAAATAATAAATTGCCGCTTGTTGTCTATGAGGAACCAAAACGATGAAGGGAGTAGTAGCTTTTCAAAAAAGAGCTTCCTCGTTTCTTTCCATATCTGAATCAATCAAATCAACGTCGTTCACTTTAAGACCGTCTCTGGCTATTGAGAGAAAAAATGGACTCACGAAGCGTTTGGTACATTTTCTTTGTACAAAAAAAATAGCCTGTACTGATGATGGATAGAGTAGTAGCAGAGTTCAAAGTCTGTGTCTGATTTTCATGCATGAGATTTGGATGTCTTTTTCAAGGACCGCCCATCTGAGTTGGCATGGTCACAACAGTGGCTTTTCTGACTTTTTTGGAAAAAGGCAAGTTTTGACCTTTTTTTTTTTTTTTTTTATCTTGTAAACGAGCCATGGGCAAAGGAAGAGATAAAAAGTCGTCCAAGGGTAAATAAACTAAGAGCATGCCGTAAACGGCTTGGTTGTTCTTGTTTCAGTCATGCATCGATTAACTAAAGCCTTATTCTTTAGGACGTTTGGATAAATACTACCATTTAGCCAAGGAACAGGGCTACCGTGCACGTTCCGCCTTCAAACTTATTCAGCTTAACAAAAAATACAACTTCCTCGAGAAATCCCGAGTGTTGATCGATTTGTGTGCCGCCCCTGGTGGTTGGTAAGTGATAATCGTCAACCTGGCTTTTGACATTGATCCGCATGCTTTTAGGTTGCAAGTCTCAACCAAATACATGCCACAGTCGAGCTTGATTATCGGTAAAGGATCGACGTCGTTATTTGTTTTTCAATGACTAACAACCTCCATTAGGTGTGGATCTTGCCCCCATCAAGCC
Source organism: Saksenaea oblongispora B3353 (assembly GCA_000697495.1). NCBI lineage: Eukaryota > Fungi > Mucoromycota > Mucoromycetes > Mucorales > Saksenaeaceae > Saksenaea > Saksenaea oblongispora. The sequence continues at coordinate 8,129 of JNEV01000988.1, read as the reverse complement.
GATCCCTGGTGTCATCACCTTCCAAGACGATATTACCACTGAACGTTGTAGACAGAACCTGAGACAAGAAATGAAAACATGGAAAGCCGATGTGTAAAGTGTCCTTTTTCTTCTCACATTGACATAAGAAAACTAATGCATGGCATAGTGTGCTTCACGATGGTGCACCCAATGTTGGTACAGCTTGGGCTCAGGACGCTTATACACAGTCCGAGCTTGTCTTGGTGTCGTTAAAGCTTGCTAGTGAATTTTTAGCTAAAGGCGGTAAGTCATTGAAGAAAAAGAGAAGATGTCATGAATTAAACTGTTTATTGGTTTAGGTACCTTCGTGACCAAGGTTTTCCGATCCAAAGATTACAACAAACTTTTGTGGGTATTTCAACAACTCTTCCGTAAAGTCGAAGCTACCAAACCTCCCTCGTCGCGTAACGTTTCTGCCGAAATTTTCGTCGTCTGTCGTGACTTTGTCGCACCTAAAAAGTTGGATCCTCGCTTCCTTGATCCCAAGGCTGTCTTCTCCGAAGTGGACCAGGATGAGCCAATGAAAATGACAGATATTTTCAAGCCAGAGGTAGGCGTTGTTGACAAATGTGATCTGTGTACTGACTGTGTCTATAGAAAAAGAAACGTCAGAGAGAAGGTTACGAAGATGGCAACTATACCTTGCACAAAAAGACAGATGCCATGGAATACATTAAGGCACAAGATCCAATTGCTGTTCTCGGAACTTACAATCAGTTGACGTTTGAATCGGACGAAGCGAAAGCGTAAGATAAACTCAACGATTGAGACTATTTTCCTCTAACACATAAAATGGACAGATTGTTGAAGAAGAGCGTTACCACAGAAGATGTCAAAGCCAACTGTGAAGATTTGAAAGTCCTTGGCAAACGTGACTTTAAGACACTGCTGAAATGGCGATCAGATATTCGCGAAGAGGTATAAACAACGAATGGAGATACTGTTTACTTATCCCTTTTTTAGTACAAGATGGATAAGAAGGAGGAAAAGAAGGAAGAAGTGGTGATTGAAGAAGAGCCAGTGGATGAAGATGAAGTGATTCAGGCAGAACTGGATAATTTGACAAAGGAAGAGGCTGCAAAGCGAAAGCGCGAAAAACGCAAGTCGAACGAAAAGAAGATGAAGCTGATTCAGCGCATGCAACTGAACATGCTTGTGCCAAACGATATTGGTCTTGACCAAGAAGGAGCAGATGGACAGACCTTGTTCAATATCAAAAAAATTAACAAAGATGAGGTAAATCGGCTTGCTATTTGTACCAGTGATTGACCGATTGTGTATAGTCTTTGACAGAACTCCATGAAGGCGATATGTCTATTGCTGACGATTTGGATGCTGCGATGGAGGATGACGATGACATTAATATCTCTAAGAGCGTCAAGGGTCGGATAGCAGAGATGGACATTGAAATGGACAATTCCGATGTCGACAGCGACTACGATCAGGGACTTGAGGAGCAACTGGACGCTGATTATGAACGATACAAGGCACGAAAGGCAGAGAAAGATGCTAAATTCAGAGCCAAGCAATTAAGACAAGAAGAAGATGAATGGCAAGGCTTTGATGGCAAAAAGAAGAAGGACGACGACGATCTTTCAGACAGTGATTCGGACAGTGATAGTAGCTCCGATGAAGATGACGATAAGGCGGCGGCATCTAGCGACTCGGAATCAGATATGGAATTAGAAGACGAAGTGATGGTGCCAAAGACAAAGAGAGCCGGTGTAGCGAAGAAGGGCAACTCTTTGCTCAATGATTTGGGAACAAAGGCAGAACTTCAGAAGAAGACAGCCAGTGGTCTTAGCAAAGGCGCTTCGATGTTCTTTGACCAAGACCTGTTCAAGGGAATCGACATAGATGAAGAGGATGATGAAGACGAAGAAGAAGATGAAGACGATGAGGAGATTGAAGCATTGATTAGTTCACGAAAGAGAAAGGCTGAAGAGGTGCGTACATCCACATCATAATTGGTCCCTTTTAACACTGATTTAGGAATTGGAGGAAGATGAAGAGGACGAGAGTGACTTCGAGGTTGTTTCTGCTGACGAGGAGATGCCTTCAGATGATAACCTGTGGGATGGTGAGGAGGATGATAACTCCAAGGCCATGCGCGAGGCATTGGAGAATGGACTTGTCACAGCAGAGGCTATCACACTGGCAAAACAGCTCGTCAATAAGGAGAAAAACAAGCAGGACTTGATTGATGAAGGTTTCACGAGAGAAGCTTTCCGAGAAAAGACAGGCTTACCCGACTGGTTCCTTGACGATGAAGGCAAACATAATAAGCCTAATATCCCTATCACAAAAGAAGCAGTGCGCGCACTGAGAGAGAAGCTGAAGGCACTGGATGCTCGACCAATCAAAAAGATTGCGGAAGCGAAAGCCAGAAAGAAATTCAAGGTGGGTAACACGAAGCGTAGATTGTCTATATGCATAAACTTATCTTCCTCTTTCTACAGACCATGAAGCGTTTGCAAAAGGCGCAGAAGAAGGCCACAGATATTGCTGATAACCCAGACCTGTCCGAAAAAGAAAAACTGGCGTCTATCAATAAGTTGTTACAGCGATCAACAAAATCAAAACCCAAGAAGGAAGTACAGCTTGTGGTGGCTAAGGGTTCCAACCGTGGTATCAAGGGACGACCGACCGGTGTCAAGGGTCGTTACAAGATGGTAGATGGAAGAATGAAGAAAGAGCTGCGAGCCAAAAAGAGACAAGAAAAGAAAAAGGGACGCAAAAGAAAGTAGACGACATATAATCATTAGAAAACATTGTCCTCCCACCATGAAAAATAACAGTAAAGATGATAACTGCATTGCATTTGTACAGGATTTTAAAAATGGATTTGCACGAATAGGTAGTGAGGCACTTCGCAACAGACGCTTCAACCCTATTTATTATTATTATTATTAAAAAAGCAAAGCTACATGCATGGAAAGCGAAAAATATTCAAACTGCTTAGCGTGCAGCAACAATTATGAAGAACGATGTCTATCTGGTCTTCAAAAGAAGCTTTGAAGCTAGAATAAGTAGATCAACACACATCAAATAGGACCCTATTTCTAACTGACAAAAAAAATTGCTTGAGCTACTCAGCTAGGCAAGCATCTAGTCCTGTTAAATGTGTAATTCTCAGTGGGCTGCCTCTGCAGTGATTCTAAAACATAATAAACTATACCATTAAACAGCTTTCGTGAAGAAAAAATACTAGAGAAGCGCAGAATACCCAGTTCTCGCATGAGTTTGCTGTTTCTGGCGAAGCGCCACATTTTCAAAACCAGGCAAACCGCTGGGGCCGTGACGACTTCTGTTTTAATGTATCGAAAAACAAGGGACAACCTCAACAACATACTTTACCTTATGTCATTGACTTTCCCCTGATGTATCCTACCTTCTCCGTTCGGTGGTCTTTCTCTAAGCGTGGAATATACCTTAACAAAACTAGTAAACCATTCTTTTTGCATAACGGGTAGTTGACTATGATTTTCTCGTAATTCCTGCTCTATATTCCTCTCGGAAGGTTGATTTTTGATTAACTTGAAGGCGATGCCTCTATTTAAACTGTAGAGCTGTGTACAACAAAACGGATTAACTTGACAGCTGCATGAATGAGCGTGATCAAGCCACAGATGCCATTCATTGTGACCGCATTTCCCAACTTCTTCCTGTCCTGATTTTTTCCACTCCCGAGATCGTCTATTCACGCCATGTCGAAAGAGCAATCCACAATCGAGCCAAAGCCTGAGCCGACAGTTGAGGCTGAGGATTATGTATACGGAGAGGAAGACGAGGAGGAGGACGATTATGACGATTACCTGGAGGACGAATTGAATGACGCAGATCTATGGGATAGTGCAACAGGAGGTGAGGAAAGAACAGGCTCAATGTACTGGCCTACTGATCGTGGCGTAGATTTCACGAAGCAGTACAATAAACTTCGTCAGCAGGTGGTTCAGAATAAGGAACCAACGAATCCTGCGCCCGTATCCAACAAAAAGGAGACCGTAGCAAATAAGAAAGAGTTACTGAAAACGCAAATTGAAAGTCTTGGTCAATATGCTAGTCGTATTCAGGTGGGAGGGTATGAGCCTCCTCGTATGTCGTCGTCTGTAGCAAGCGATATCAAGCTGAGCAGTAAAAAGGCGAGCGGTGACAAGTAAGCGAACGACATTAGGAAGCTGTACGCTAACGTCATTACAGAACGGTGCAAAAGGATAAATCCGATCGCGCAACGGTAGAGCAAGTGTTGGATCCACGTACGCGTATTATTCTATTTAAGATGTTGAATCGAGGTATTTTCTACGAAATCAACGGCTGTGTCAGTACAGGAAAGGAGGTACGTCAAGGGAATGGTGGAGCGAGAAAAAGAAGGTTGACCTGAGTGCCTTTCTAGGCCAATGTGTACCATGCAACTACAGAAGATGGCCAGCACCGTGCAATCAAGGTGTACAAAACATCCATTTTGACATTTAAAGATCGTGATCGTTATGTGACGGGTGAGTACCGATTCCGACATGGTTACAGCAAGTCCAACCCGCGAAAAATGGTCAAGGTGTGGGCTGAAAAAGAGATGCGTAACTTGCGACGAATCAAGCAGGCGGGCATTCCCTCACCCGAGGCGCTTGTGCTTCGGATGCACGTGTTGGTCATGGAATTCTTGGGTGACAAGAATGGATGGTAAGGAGGATTTTTTCAACACATGAGCAGACGACTGAGAGCAACGGATTGTATTAGGGCTTATCCTCGTCTCAAGGATGCTCCAATTGAATCATCAAAGTTTCCTGCGCTGTATTACCAGCTGATCAAGAATGTGCGCACGATGTACCAAGTGTGTAAACTTGTCCACGCGGATCTGAGTGAATATAACCTCTTGTAAGTGACCTGCAGATGGGGGAAGAAGGAAAAGATATACTTAGAGTGGCTGATAGGTATCACAAGGGTTTGTTATACATTATCGATGTGTCACAATCAGTAGAACACGATCATCCTCATGCATCCGAATTCTTGAGGAAGGATTTAGCGAATGTGACAGAGTACTTTGCAAAAAAAGGTGTCCAAGTCATGAGCTTGATGCAGCTTTTCCAGTTTGTTACAGATGCATCCTTTGGAAACGAGGAGGCAGAGGTGGATAGTCAGTTAGAAAAGGTACAGGTTGATTTGTCAGCTGGCACAGATAGATTGACATTGGGATAGATTCAAGCCAAGATGAACGCGGAGCCAAACAAGGAGCGAAACAAGCTGGAGGAAGATATCTTCATGAAGTCCTATATTCCACAGACTTTGGAGGAAGTCATTGATGTGGAAAGAGATACCCAGCTCATTGCAGAAGGCGAGGGAAAAGACGTAGGGCATGTATGAGATGCTATTAGTTTTGCTCATGTTGTTCGTTAGCTGGTATACGCCAACTTGCTGGGGAAGTCGGATGACAAGGAGGCAGACACCAAGTCAAAGACCCTCTCGTTGGAACGACTGAGCGTACGCGACGTGTCTGAACAAGAAGACAACGATATGTCAGAAGAAGACGAGAGCGACGACGACGATTTCGATGATAGCGAGGCGAGCGATGATTCAGAGGATGACGACGAGGAGAATCCAAAGGCAAAGCAGAATCGAGGTAAACGGAATGAGGATAAAGATGCCAAGAAGCTTCGAAAACAAAAGGCCAAGGAGGACGCGAAAGAACGTCGAAAACACAAATTGTCAAAGTCAGAGAAGAAGAGAAAGATTAAGATTAGCCGTAAGAAGAAATAAGGCCCTTATGTAACAACTTGAAAGATGTTATTTTTTGTGAAAATGAACAAAAGCGAAATGTACAACAGTATTTGCAACAAGTTATTTCCAACTACACAAAGCATGTATGAATGGGTATAACAAACAAAAAGAAGAAGAAAAACTATTTATAAAGGTTCCCTTTTGATTCCCTCGGGTGATGAATCTCGTCGGATACCATCTCTTGCTCTTGCCTCGACTGCCTGGATCAGGTTGCGTACTTTCAGTTGCAGTAGGTGAGTCGGCTCATCGGTGAGGACGGGCGTCCACCGAGACAAGTTCTTTTCCAAATACAGTATAGTTGGATCTGCGTACATGGTGTGTGCTCGTTGAAGCATTCGCTGGGTCCGAATGAGACTGAGCTGACAGGCCAATTTTACATCGGCGTCTTGACAGTTGACAGCGATCATGTGGTAAACAGTTGCTGTCATGAGCAGGCCGTAGACAGGTGAGTGCTGACATCCGAAACGGTCCAAGCCAGCAAGGATTTCAAGGATCTGTGTGTAGTGGTGGGCGGCGGCAAGGCAGCCAGCGACGGTGTACCGTTCCAAGTTGGGGTTGGCTTCGGTTTCCAAATAAGGGAGTGATGGTGATGGTGGCAGTGGCGACGATGATGACAATGATGATGATGATGTTGTAAAAGTAGTGGGAAAAACAGATGGTGAGATATGCGAGGGCGTCGATGACTGTGCTATGCGTTGATAAATTTCTCTGAGTTCTGCCTCACGTGGGGCAGCCTCCTTTTCCAATGTCTCCAGATAGCGACGCGGAAGGAATGGGATGTATGTATTCATCAGCGTGTTGCAGTGCAATGTATGTAGTAGCAGTGGTTGTACATCTGGTTTCTCCCACACGCGGGGTTCCGACGCATCGAGATCCAGCATGAAATTGTCGGGCGTGTTCATATAGACATCAAACAGTCTTTTATCCATCGCACCTTCGAGCGCCTGAGGTGACTGCAGTACGACCATGTATGCCGATCGGAAAAGCTGCATTTTCCTGATCATCACGACACGGCAATACAGCACAAAGGATTCCACCTGTTGCGAGCACTGCTCGTCATGTAGCGGTTGCGGAAAATCGACGTGCCAGTCCGTTACGTCGATCCATCCCGTGCGGCCCGTCGCATTCCAGTCTGCAAAGTAGTCCGCACACAAAATCATCCACGCTAACCGCCGTAGTTTCTCTTTTCGGTCGGAATCTTCGTTCCGCTGTATGTCGAGTTTATGTAGGTCCATTGAAAGAGCCATCCGCTGGGCATCGATGAACAGGGTGGACCGGGTGCGTGATGGCGAAAACAAGTCAACATGGCCCTGCGGAAACACGGACAAAATAAAGAGTGACTGGACAATCGAAATATGCTGCTGGTCAAATAATTCTTGCAACAGCAGCCTTGCCTGTGAGTAATAGGTGTGCATCAACCCAACGGCGGCTGCCGGATGCTCGCCTTTGTGATTAATGACATGTCTGATCATGAGACAGCATATACTGAGAACCAGTAATGTTTGGACAGGATGTTCCTTAGCTGCACCTGGATGCATCAGTACCATGTTTGTGTCGGCCAATAGGCTCTGTACATCCATAAAAAAGGCACCATCGCACACGACAAATGCCTGGACACATTGGCGCATCAGCTGCGCTGAGTTGAACTGCCTGAACATGTCTGGGTTTGGCACGGTCATCACCGAAGACAGACGTAATACTGCAGAAATTGCTCGTTGGAATGCCTGCATCTGGTATTGTTCTGAAGTGACGGATCGTCGAGGTTTTATGGATGGCGGTCGTGGTCGGACATTCACGCTTAGCTGCTCCAACACTTTCTCCAGACCAGCGACAGTCTGAATGTTCGTGTCAAGCGTCATCGTACTAGGTGATAGGTGAAGCTTCCACGTAACGGACCCGTCATTGTCGCTCGCCTCGGCGACACTGTCGGCATCCCTTTCCTCGTCCTGGTTCATGGCCACAGCGAGGTAGGCATGCCATAGAATCTGGAAAGATTCCTTTAGAAAATGATCGATCGGGACTTGGCGACCAGTGATGTGTTTATCTTTTCCTGGGAAGGACAATGTGGACAGACGGTCTTGAGCAATCATACGTTGAACATGGAAGGCGTTGCTCAGAATGAACCCTAACAATACTTGCAATTTTTACATCCAAGCTATCCATGCGACGTCATCATGATGTTGTGTAGTCGGCTTTTAAAATGCCATCTTGTACGATCCCATCTCGTATGGGTGGATCACCTTTCAGTCCAACTTTGCCTACTTCGCACCATCTCTTTCTTTCTTTTCGTACTTATAGGGTAAAAAAAAAAAAAAAAAAAAAAAAGGGGGGAAAAA